>MVGT01000379.1:147313-165898 GCA_002174775.1 Macleaya cordata
CTCCCTACAAGAAAACAACAACAAAAAGGCCCCTAACAGCAGAGGCCAACCTGGTACACCCGAAGGCCACCAACGCCTACGCATTTCTCAGATAGAGGATTCCCATTCTGTCTAGTCTGGCAAACCCCACAAGACGAGGGGGAAAATTTGAACAATAATTGTGGTCCGATCTGCTAGATAGACCCATTTGAGCCATGAAATCTGCCGGGGCATTTACCTCTCTATAGACATGACCGACAACAAGATCAAGAACCTGGTCGAGCTCCCAAATCTTCTGCCACCACCGAAGGAGTCTCCACGGGATGTTGGTCTTATAGTGGTACCAGGATGCCACAAGGTTTGAGTCAACTATTACAGCTATTCTTCTAATCCCCAACTAATAACAGAGATCTAAGCCGTCCAGAAGGGCACGGGATTCTGCCAAGTTATTCGTACCCGGGCCGTAGAATCTGTGGAAAGCCGCAACAATCCTACCTTGATTATCACGAATCACCCCCCCACCTGCAGCCGCAAGAGAGGCGGCGGAGCCATCAGTGTTGAGGATGAAATAACCTGGAGGGGGTGTTGACCAGCGAAGAACTTTAACTGGCTTCCTACACACGACGGAGGGGGAGATCCGGCACATGGAGAGAACCTGCTGAAGGCAAGCTGGGCTACTCTTGTTCACCTTAATCATAGGATTGATGTCGTGGATCCACTTCCAGATTCTATACCTGCGCGTCCTAAAACCCGAGGGAGCTTCGTTGTGAATCCGGCAATTTCTCTCCCGCCAAGTTTCCCACATGATGACCATAGGAATGAGGATACCCAGAGAGCCCATCTGGGAACCCGCCGGGGCCACATTAAACCAAGCCCAGATGAAATCCCAAAAGGCAGAGAAGTCCTGGCGGTGGATGCCAAAGGGAGTCGCAAAGTAGTCCCACAAAGGAGCCGCAATGCCGCCATGCATAAAGAGATGATCAAAGGACTCAATTTGCATATGTGTACAACACACACATCCCGAGGCTAAACTGATGGCGCAGTTCTGAATTCTGACGTCGACAGGAACTGCCCTGTTAATGGCGCGCTAAAAGAAAACTGACAGCTTATTAGGAACAAACTTGGCCCAGTAGAAACGCGCAAAAGGGCAAGGAGGGGCAGCGATCCGCAACTGCTGAAAAGCCGACTTGACCGTAAAAATCCCATCAGGAGTCCATGCCAATAGGCGATAATTAGCGTCCGCGAAAAGGCGACTCTCGAAAAGATTGCGCACATGAGGGATCGAATGATCAGCTAAACCCGGGATGATAAAATCTGCTTCCACTGCCTCCCTAAGAGAAATAGAACGATGATCCCCCTCGTGAAGCACATCGACCAGAATACCCTCATTTCCCCAATTCTCGAGCCAAAAATTCATCTCGCCATTGCCAACTTTCCATGCCGAGTTCTCCACCATCGCAGGAATGAGCTTAGCACAATCCTTCCAGAATTTGGAGGCCGTGCGAGGAGCGACATACCCGGGCAAAGAAATATTGTCAAACTTATACTTGCCACAAATGAAAACTGCCCAAATGGACTTGTTAACAGCTCCATTCCAAAGATTCTTGAGTCTGAAGCTCCTAACCACATCTTCAATGTTACGGATACCGAGGCCCCCCTCTAAAACTGGTCTACAGATAGCATCCCAGGAGACCCAATTTCGCTTAGGTTTACCCTCATGAGAACCCCAAAAGAAGTTAGCCATCAACCTATTGATTTTTTGGATCACCGATTTAGGAACCGCAACCGCAGCAATCAAGTAAATGGCCATGCTGGAAAGAACATGCCTGATCATAATAATCTTCCCCCCCTCCGATAGAAAGTTGGCCTTCCAACCTACCATCTTCTTGCGAAATTTAGTTAACAAATCCTCAAAATAAATCGCCTTAATTCGGCCATCACAAATAGGCGCCCCCAAATATGTCATGACCGCAGAATTGCGATGGAATCCAGTTATAGACTCCACCACACGGACCACAGAGGCAAGAGATCTAGAATGCATCATAAAGGAGCTTTTGTCCACATTGATCTTCTGACCCGAGCAGGCACAAAATCTATCAAGGAACTCCATACAACCCTGAATCGAAGACTCTCTCCCATTGAGGAAAATGATAGTGTCGTCGGCATAAAGCAGGTGAGTGACCGGGCTGCAATTCCTAGGGGTGTGGAACGAAGCAATCTTCTCCAGTCTGAAGGTCTCCGTAAGGCCTCTACTGAGGACTTCAGAGCAAAGAATAAAGAGGATGGGGGAGAGTGGGTCCCCTTGACGAAGGCCCCTTGTGCCCTCAAAGAAACCGTCATATGTCCCTTGCATTACCACCGAGTAGAAACAACCTGAAACACAGCTATAAATCAAATCGGAGACTTTAGAATCAAAACCGAACCTGTGAAGAACTGCTTTGAGAAAAGGCCATTCCACCCGATCGTAAGCTTTCGCCATGTCCAGCTTCAGAATCACGTTCCCCCCTTCCACCTTCTTGCCCAAGGCATTAGCCATCTCTTGGGTGAGAGCGATATTTTCCAAAATAGACCTGCCCTTGACGAAGGCACCTTGGTTCATGGAAATCATCTTTGGAAGAAGTTGAGAGATACGGGAGCACAGGATTTTGCTGAAGATCTTGTAAGCGACGTTGCATAGACTAATAGGTCTGAAGTCCGAGAAATGAAGGGGGTTGTCCACTTTAGGGATAAGGGTAATATAATTGGATTTGAGCGATTTAGGAAGAGTCCCACCCTTGAAGAAATCCTTAGCCGCATCGATCACATCCGCCTTGATTACCTCCCACCCACTCTGAAAAAAGGCCGCCGAGAACCCATCCGGGCCAGGAGCACTATCAGCTGGGATACAAAAGACGGCCAGCTTCACCTCCTCCTCAACTGGGCATCTAAGAAGCACCTCATTGTCCTCCCAAGTGAGGAGATTGGGAATATAAGCTAACATATCCTCGTGAGGTGTGCAACCCTCCGAAGTGAGGATTGACGAAAAATAGTTGATGGCCTCCTTGTGAATCAAGCCGAGATCCTCCGTCCAATCCCCATTGGGAAGGAACATTCCAGCTATCCGATTTCTACATCGTCGAATCTTAGTAACCATATGAAAAAATTTAGTGTTATCATCCCCCTCCTCGAGCCATTGGATCCCCGATTTCTGTTTGTGGAAGATTGATTCTTGAAGAACCGCCTTCTTGTGAAGAGCTTTGAGCCGATTGAGCTCCATACCAATGTCGTCTTCCCACCCATTCTCCAGAGAGTTCTCAGCTAGTAAGATCTTGTCTTCCAGATCCCTAAGATTCTGGTGCACATTACCAAAAACCTGATGATTCCAAGACTTCAGTTTTAAGCGGAAGATTTTCAGTTTAGTGACCAGCACATGCATAGGAGAACCTCGGACCTCAGAATTCCAGGCCTCATCAAGGAGATGGCGGTAGGAATCATGAGTGACCCACATACGCTGAAACTTGAAAGGAGAGGGGCCCCTCCTTGTGTGGTTGTGAATCATGATAACCAAAGGCGAGTGATCAGAGCAAATACGGGCCTGGTGATGAACGCCGATAGAGGGAAATTCTTGGACCCATCGGCTGTTAATAAGGACCCTGTCTAGTCTAGCCCAAATACGACGGGAGCCTTGCTGATTATTGCACCACGTGTACTTAGAACCCGAGAAGCCTCCATCCACTAGATCATTACCTTCGATGAAATTGTTAAAATCCTCCATATTCTGCCCAAAAACTTGCCTACCCCCCAACCTCTCTGTTAAATTGGAGACGACATTGAAATCCCCACCTATAAACCAAGGACTCCTAATGCCGGCCCCAATAGTAGAAAGATCAGACCAAAGGTTGCGGCGCTCGAGACCATCACAGCTGGCGTAGACGAAAGTTCCCAAGAACTCGACACCCACAGGATTGTAGGTGATTTTACAATGCATAAACTGATTGGTTGCAGTAATAGTAGTCACCGAGTATGTATCGCTCCACAGGATCCAAATCTTTCCCCCCTGACCCGAGTTGTGAGCAGAATTTGTCAGAGAAAGAGACGTAGCAACCCGAGTAATGCGGTCTTGGGTAATCATTGGCTCGGAGAGCATGACAAGACCAGCATTGTTGTCCTTAATTAACTGACGAAGATGTCTAATAGAGCTTTGGTTCCCTACACCACGAATGTTCCAGAGAAGAAGCGAATCAACCATCATAGCACTCTGACAATGATCGAGAACGAGTTCTTGGAGCACCGTCCCAATAAGAAGCCCTGTCAACCATACGTGCGCTCCTGCGATATCCTTCCTTCTTTTTGTTGGATTTTTGAGAGTTAGAGTCTGACCCATACCGAACAATTGCAGGCTCCGTGATGGAATTACCCTCAATATCCTCCCCTGAAAAGTCAGAGTCGGAGTGATCTTCTCCTTCGTAACCGATTTTACCGCACTCATTCCTTAAATCTGTGCCACAGACATTGTCTGTGAGATGCTGTAGATTCAAGTTAATAATGGCTGATTCCGTGTCAATGTTGTTGGCCAGATTAACCACATCAACTGGGCACCCCTTCCCGGCCCCCACACTGGCAGACGCAATGTTAAGAGAGCCAGTGTCCTGTCTAACACTAGCTGGAAACTCACCTCCCACTGGTTCAAGCAGCCTGTCATTACCAGACTCCCCACCATCCGAAGCACAAGCAGCACGAACCCGGTTGCTGACGTGACCAACATGGTTGCATGCGGCACCTTCGTGATGCTGTGAATTATCCAACAGCACCACTGACGCGTCCGAAATTGCATCCGTGTCCGTGGAAGATAGGTGGGCGGTTCTATGGGTGCCGGTCGAGTTGTCTCCCACGTGGTGTTTGTCATGCGTAGATCCCGGAACATTACACTCCTTGTTCCACAAGTGTGTACTGTTATTTCCATTAAACAAACCTCCCCCACATGTGATAGCATCAGATTGGGCTTCATAAACAATTAATTTTGAAGGCTCAACAGGCACCGTATATGGTTCTTTATTGGAACGGAGTCCAATATTAAAATCACAAGGTGTGTTGTCTCCATCCTGGATGGTAGAATGCTTTAAACTACTAATAAGATGAGTGCCCACATCATGGACGATGACCTGTGAAGATAATAAAATACTCTCCACCACAGCTTTTGATGCCGCATGCGTCGAGCCCACTAAAGTATCAGTCGAAAGGCTGATGATGCCCTTAGCCGTAGAAGGACCGGCGGTGATCTGATGGTCATCGGCAACTGGAACACTCTCACCACGCTCGCAGCTGCCCGCTACGATCTCAGACTCCCTTCCCAGCAGACTACCCTCCTCATCCTGGCCACTGATAGTAGATGATGCAACCGAACCTACCTTCCCATTGATCCGACTAGCCACGAAAGCAGCAGGGGTATCCGTTGACGTTTCTCCGACAAAGGAAACAGATTTCTTTTTCCTCCACAACTTTTTGTTCCTAACCGGCTGAAATCCATCGTCGTCGGTTACCGCCAGCTTATATTTCTTGTGAATCACATCCACAACCTCAGAGATTGTAGTATCCTCCTTCGTTCGATCAACCTCACTAACACGGCAAGTGGAAATACTGTCAGTCAGTTTTTCTTTCTTCCGCTTCCTACAATTCTCAAGTTTGTGGCCCAAAATGGAACAATTGGTGCAGTAAGAAAAATTTGGGTACACCACCGGTTGCCAGTACCCATCAATTTTTGGGGCCTTGATCCATACCTCATCCGGGAAGGCCTCCGAGATATCCATTTCCACACAAAATCGGGCAGCTTGCGGATTAGTTTGAAAGTTTGTGCCTTGATCAATACTCAGAAAGGTGCCAAATTGATTACCAATAGTTCTCAAAAGAGCCGGGTGATAAAATTCGAGAGGGAGGTTCGGAAGCTCAACCCAAATAGGCGCTAAACAAGGATCCGAACCTAACTCAAATGCCGGGCACCATCTAAAAGTTCTAAACCAAGAACCCTTAATCTAATTGTTAACTCTGGACAAGGCTTTAGTGACTTCAGATTCTAATTCAAAACGAAGCAGAATATGTTTCCTGTCAATTGTGCCAAGAGAGAACTCACCAAGAACACCCCAGCTTTTGGAGATATTATCCCGGATATCAGCCAGTGACGGTCTGAAAGCGCCAGAGAACTTCATCACAACTACACACTTCATGTGCTCGATGCCCCGTTCATAGTCTTTTGGTCCAAACTCAATGGCAGGTTTACCTTCCTTGCGAAAAGATCGGTGATCGGTTGGTGATAGGTCCACCATAGGTGGCTTCCTAGCACCTAAAATCGCAGCAAAAGATGGAGGAGTAGGGGTTTTAGCATCCGCTAGGGCTCCTCCAGCTTCTAGCGGAGTCAGGCCACCGGCCATAAGGGCAGACACTCAACTGGTCACAAGAAAACTAAGCTGAAAACTAAGCATATACCACCTTCAAAGTACCGGAAGACTTCTCAAAAGAGGAACTCAATAACTGTATGATGTTATGTCCTCTTTGTATAAATCTTTTGATTATACCTAACTATACTACAGATGTCATAGAGTCTTCTAAATCTCCTTTATGTGTGAGACTTAGTGTCCTGACTTTATAGTTATATCTCTTAGGACTTTATTGGTTTTTAGAGTTAAATCTTTTAGAACTCTAAATCGTCCTTATAATAAAATCTTTTATGATTCTTTGTTTTGTTTTTCGATATTCACGTTAAGCATAGTGTATCTTCAGGACTCATAGCCATATCTTTCTTGAGATACATGGGCAAGGTGTTTTGTTTGCCCCACTCACTCTAGTAGTGTCGTCATCCCCGATGTCTCTATAATTATATAGTTTGGGATGTACCTTTTGACTGAGTTCGTAATGCCTTATAGGTTGACTTGGTCTATTGCTTTGCAGTTTTAGTACTTCTTGGTTTTTTATTATATGTTTGGATATATAGGTTGTACTGTTGTGGTTGTTTCATTTTGATTCTACCATGTTTTATGATTGTAGAGTTATTCTGAAATTACTTTTGTTATAATCCTTTGGTTTCAGACTCTCTTCAATTATATGCTTTTCTCTCTTATTTTGTATTCCTCCAATATTTCTACCCAGTTAAATTTGTATATCTCTTTATTGGTTTGGACTTTTGTATCCATATCTCTAACAAAAAGGGAAAATTGATATCCCACCATGCACGCGTATAGTTAAACATTTTTTGTAGGTTATCAGAGATATAATTGAGGTAGGGGAATAATATTTGAGGGGGAGCATCTACATTACATGTTCGTCGGAGTTTATAGTAACACTTATCTCGACTGTTCATGTAATCCAGGGATTGTTTTGGTTGGTTTCGGTCTGCTCACCTAACCAAAGTTCAGAAATGGGTGGCGAAATAAGTCAACCAAATCAACCAAATCAAATCTATTAAGAGGCTAGAAGATCTAAACTAATAGTAAAATACTTAGTTTTGATATGCCTCAAGATCTATGTAGGAACTTTACACAGTCTCATCTTCCAAGAAGGTTCAGACCACCTTCGGTTGACTTCGGTAGACACCGATGTCTACCAACAGGAGGCATGCATAAAGGCTTCCTGTCTCGACAACCCTCGGTATGCCCGAAGGACACCTTCTGCAGACGTCGGTAAACACCGAGGTGTGAAGGCGTTCTTAGCTCGGCGGGCTTCTGTAAGCCCCGAGGTGAGCTTCGACAGACATCAGCAAATACTAATGTTTATCGACAATTGCCCCACAGAAACATGGCATATATTCGGTGGGGTTAGGCGGTTTCTGGTGGACGTTGTGGCAGACTTTGGTATCCACCGATGTCTACGGAAGGAAACACCTTTAGAAATTTCAGCCTTTTTAACTTGTGACTAGGTTGTCTTTCTTAGAACCAGTCTGCCTCTATTTAACCCTTTCTTGATGGGTTTTGAGAAAGTCCTCTTTTCTAGCTTGGACCTATTGTTAGTGACATAATAGTTAAATCATTTGTAATTTCCTAGGTCTTTGCTGTAGTGTTTGCTAATATATCAATACATAGTCATAACTCTTGTTTTAGACAATGCATATTTGGTTAAACAATTTTGAGTTAACGCCTCATATTTAAATCTTTAATATTTATGTTATGTTTTGGTTAGTTTGACCACATAGTTAGACACTTTGTCATTTCATAGGTCATATAGCTAAAGCTTGTATTTTATGCCTCATATTTAAATCTTTAAAAGGCATGTTATGTTTTGGCTAATTCGACTATATAGTTAGATCCTTTGTCATTTCATAGGTCATATAACTAAAACATATATTTTGTGCTTCATAGATAGATCTCATAAGTATGTCATGATTATCTAGGATAAAACCTTTAAGCATCCTATTTTGAATTTCAAAACTTGTTTTGATATTTTTGACATTTTGTCCTTCCTATTTTTATTAGTATTTTCATGCTTCATTGTCATATCTTTTTGTTATTTTCTTACATACCTACTAGTCAAAATATTTTTAACTTGTTAAGCATCCATGTATTCTAGTATGGAGTCGTGAATCCAGCCAACAACGAACTCCTCCTTGACCTCTCCAACTCTATGGAGAGAGAGTAGAGGGAATCGAAGAAAAAGAGACTATTGGATTTGCGCACGTGAGGGGATATGATGATGGGGAGAAATGTATGGAGTAGCCACCTAATTTACGGGAATTAGGACCCAAAATTTTGAAAATCAACCTAAACTTGTTTTCTAGAGAAAAACTATGGCGATGATCCAAAAGAGATGGTCTGCGGTCAGAGATTGAAGATAAAGGAATCCTGGTACGGGTCAAGAAGGTGTTAGGCACCCAACAATCGCCCGATCGGGAGATCGACCTCTACTTTATAACTAAAGGTATTTTAGGGAATTCTTGATCTAACTACGATTATTCTAGGAAAAAGAATGCATAAGAAAAGTAAATTTGCAGCCCCCTAAATCTACGTTTAATGCTGATAAAGTTCTAGGGCAAAAATAAAAAAGACAATACACGCATCTCGTCTAGAAATACATGCATAAAAAGAACATTACACGTGAATGTGATTCCACATGTAAACGAAGAACATACAGATTCTATTCCATGTGTGGCAAGCATGTTTGTTCATGCGCTCTGTCCCATAATCAAACAAAGAAAAACAAATGGGTTATATCCTACGAAGCAAGCAGTGGTTAGATATGGATTCGATTCCACGAACAACTGATTCATACATGGATGTTATTCGATGTACAAACAACTGGGCATGAATGGGCTTTGTCCCATGTGTGGCCCGAGAATTACAAGTGGATACGATTCCACAAGTAACGAGAATATGTGTGGGGTCGATCCCACACCCAAGCGGTCATGGTGCAAGTGGATGCTGTTCCCCAAGTGTGTCGAGGAAGACACTTAGACGCAATGCTAAGTGTTGGCAACCATGAGAAATCTGTTAATATATGGACGCTATTCCATATACAAACAGTCGGGCATGAATGGGCTCTGTCCCATGTGTGGCCCAAGAATTACGAGTGGACGTAATTCCACAAGTAATAAAGATGTATGTGGGTTCGATCCCACGCACAAGCAATCATGGTGCACGTGGATGCTATTCTATGAGCGTGCCGAGGGAGACACTTAGATACGATGCTATGTGTTGGCGACCATGATGTCCAAGTGTGCAATCACTTAGACTTCGCGATGTGACATGTGTATACTACTGTACTCGTGGCACGAGAGAAAAGTTTGTTGATTTTGAAAATGATTGACATGTGCATTGATACACATAGCCCCGTGGGTCTTTTGATGATGATGATGACATGTGTTTTCTGTTGTACATTTGACACAATAATTTTGAAAACGATGGATGAGTTATGCCTAGAGATTCGTGCGAGAATACTCTAGAGATCCTAAAAGCTCTTGGATTAACATGACCTAGAACTAATACAAATGATTTGATTAGCTAAAATTTTTTTTTGTTTTCTTCGATTGGGTTTGAAAATCATTTGAGATTACAGAAAGCTGGATTCATTTAAGAATTAACCCAACTTGGTTAAGTGTGCAAGACCATTGACCCAGCTTAGACACGAATGTCGAGCTTAGATGCCCGTCTTTGGTGGTCTCACTTAACAAGTTCGGGATAATTCTTAGACTAATCTCAAAATAAACAAGCAACCTACTTGCTAATGCATCCTTAATCTAAAGCCAAGCAAACCTAACCTAGATTTATCTTATTCTAGGAGAGATTAATCTTGTTTTGGCTATTAGGTGTGTCGGGTTTGGGAAGAAATGGGCTTAGCAAGCCTACAAAGATTTGGTGAAGTGGGTAAGGACCCCAACTCCATTCGAAGTGGGCTTGTGAAGCCCAAAATTGATAATGGGTTGTAGAACCCAAGATTCAAACTTAAGGCCCATGATGTGTATCATAGGTTCTTAGTTCAAAAGGGAGGAAAGTGGGCCCAACAAGCCACTAAGTGGGTTATAGGCCCACAAAAGTTTCTTTGAAAGTTTCTAGAGATGATTTATTCTTTTTTAGGGCAAAGTGTTATTTTGGGCCTAAGGCTTTTATTACTTTTCAACAAAATCTAACTTTTGCCCACTCGGATCAAACAACACTTTTTGACAATAACATAAAAGTTATATGACATTTTGGATAAAAAAGTAAGTAAAACAACTTTATAACAAACCAACATATTTTCATGGATAAAAAAGTGAGTTTTCATACAAAAGTGAAGAACATCAAACATCCATACATTTTTCACGGAGCATAATTTTTGCATTAATATTTATGTAATTTCAAACATGATGACTACATGTTAACTACATCACACAATGACATTTTTCTCACCTAACATGAATCACCATGATAAAACATATGATTTGAACATTTTTCTAGCATGATTTCTATGAAACATTGTTTTCATCAAGATGATATTTACATGATTTTAGTTATATGTAAATACCCACATGTAGTAAACCTTATTTTAAGTATGTAAACTACAGAAACAAGATAACTAATCCATTGATCAAAGCATAATAACTGGAAAATGAAACATCAAATATCATAAAATTCTTGGATAACTCATTTATTGGATGAACAACATATTACATGATTGATTTAATGGAAAATGGGTGGAGATGAGAAAATATTACCTAGCATTAGCCTAAGTTCCAAAAAATGCTAGAGATCCCACTTTGAGGTTTCAATCTATTGATGTTTGTGTAGGCTCTTTGTGATGTGTTGTTAGAAAAAAAATGGAGGAAGAAACACTTTCTCTCTCCAAGAATGAGCAAAAATGGGACTTGAAAGTGTATTGAGTTATTTTTTAAAAACAAAGAAGAAAAATTGAGAAGAATTCTCTTAAAATTCGTGCCAATAACTCCCCAAAATTCCCTAGTCTGTTGAGACCCTTGGCACATAAAAATAGAGTTTTTGGTTTGAAATAAGAAGGATTTGAACCAAGTTCAACAAGCTTGGAATCTATAAATTTCGAGCTGAACTCTCCAAGCACTTGTTGAGGTTAGGGGTGATTGGTTGATTTGAACAATGGAAGATCAACCCCTATTTATAGTGAAATGTCCATATCTAAACCTGAATAAACAAGTTTATTCTTGGTTTAATGGTGGACATCATCATATGAGATGGAAGGTCATTCCATTATCCCTCTTATCCCACTCATGAATGTTTCCCACGCACCAATAAACCAACTAAGACATGCTTAGTTGGAAATAAGTAAAAAGTTGAAAAAGAATCTCTTTACAGCTCAAAAATCACCAGAAAAGTTTGAATCTGGGCGATGGTTTCGAAACCAAGAGGATTAGTTTTGAAACCAACAAGTGGTTTCGAAAGCAATGCCTTTGGTTTCGAAACCAAACTGGAACTGTTGGTTTTTTGTCTTTTAGTTTCGAAACCAACAATTTTGGTTTCGAAACCAAAACCAAACAACCCAAATTCAGTTTTTTTCTTTAAAATCATTTGTTAAGGCAATTTAAAAGTCTAGGAAACACTCTAATGATCTAACCACCTATAGTACTTAGTTTTTCTAAGTCTCTTACCATCCTAGGTTATTTTCTGGTGGTGAGTTGAGTTCTTCGGAGCCTTTATAGATTTCTTCAAACTGATTCGACCCAAGACTCTCTAGACTCTAACCCAAGTTACAAATACATTCTTGAGTTTACTCTTGACACGAAATACGACAAACAAAAACAAATGAGAAAACTCATGGACCTTTTAATCTCCCCCTTTGTCGATTTCATGATAAAAACTATTATAAAAGAAACACAACACAAGCAACCCATCCCAATTACAGTATAATTTCTCTTACAATGAACTCAAATCAAAGAAAGACAAAAACTCCCCCATAATATGACATCTAAACTCTATGGGTAGTCTTTCAAGAGTTTCCTGCAAAAATTCAAACTCACACCAAAGCAAGGTAATACAGATATGCAACAAAAATCAATCCCTGCAATGAAAATAGGAGAATTCAACCACTCCCCTTATGTGTATGAATTCTCTCCCCCATACTCATACACTCTCCCTGCATTTAATCATTCAGAACTATAATCACTTCTCCCCCTTTTTGTCAGAAATAGATAAAGGTGGGAAAAACTAATTCCTGCAAGAAGACGCATTAAGGCACATATATGGAGAAAGGAAACAGACCATGCATTTACTAACTAAAACTTAATCATCCATCATTTGTTCAGAGTTTCAAAACCAGATAATAAAGTTTTAGAAAGTAAAAGATGAAGCCGCAAATGAAAACTAAAAGATTAAGTATCATTCATAACTTAGATAAGAAAGAGAGAGAAGAATCTAACTGTCCATCTCAGCACCATCATCATCAGCATCACTGGAGGACTCCTCACCAACATCAGCAGTGGCTCTCTGAGGAACACTCTCATCTCCATCATCGTCAGCATCACTGGAGGATTCATCAGAAGAATCATCATCCTCCGCTTCATCCTCTGGCTCCACTGGGCAATCATGGCTAGTCTCGGATCTCCCCTCATCAGGCACATACAGTATGCCCTTAACACCTACTTTGGCTGCAATGGCATTCACAACTGGAACAAACAGCTTCATGTATGCGAGAATGGTGTTGGTGGCCTGAGCTTGAGCTACTCTTGCTTGTCTTTTGAGTTCTCTCTGAGTAGTCTGTGAAGAGCCAGCCGATGTAGTGCTAGGAGGAGCAGACTCAGATGGATCTGAAACAACTGCAGGAGCTGGCTCCTTTGTGAACTTTAAATGCCCTTAATCCTCTTAACAGTTGATTCAAAGATAGTGCTTATAGCCTTAAGGGTGGCCTCTTGAGTAGGGATAATAATTCTATAGTGACGAAGGATCCTCTCAATGGTTTGGGAAATGAGAGCAAGTAAGCTCGAGTGGTGTGCTTGTTGATGGTGATCATTTGATACACGATGAAATCTGCCATCCTAAGCTTGGTCTTCATTCCCAAATGATATAAGAACTCAGCTATGGTGTCACTAAGCTTACTACGATTCCATAAACATAGATAGAGATTAGTGGCCACTATTTTAGCGAGGAAGTCCTTTTCCAAATCAAATACATCCCCAGCCAACTCTTCAGCAATGGTATGAGTACCTGGAGTGTACTCTTCATCAGGATCACGAAGAGACGGGAATCTAATAGCATCCTCCTCATCTTGGAAATCCAGTAGAGATGCAATGAGAGGACTATCAACCGCAAAGTATTTCCCACATATCATGGTGGAAAACTTGAACCCCTCTTCATTAACGTGGTGAAAATTCAAGTAAAATACTCGAACAAGTCTTGGGTAGGCATTCCCTAAACCATTAAACAACCTATCCCAAGTTTGGAAATTTAACCTATAATGAATTTCCCATAAGATCACATCCTTGTGCCAATTTCCTTCTCTTTCAACAACAAGGGAATGCTTTTGGAATTTTTTGATATAAAGCTTGTAACAATCCGCCAAGTAAAACTTCTCTTTTGTTCTTGGGCAAACAAACGATTGTGAGGAACCCGTTGAGGATCTTGACCTCTTTGGGTTGGAGGAAGTAGGGGAGGAAGATGTTGGTCATTTGGAAGACATGATCTAATCAAAACAATAGTAGAAACTAGGGTTTCAAGAAGGACAACAATAAAGAACGAAGGAAGAGGATGAAGGCTTACCCAAATTGCAAAATCCACAAAAAAATATTAAAAAACGCATGAAAACCCTAGCCAATCGATTAAAATCCTTGAAATTCCTTGAAAACCCTTTCTCTCTTTTTTCGAAACCAAACTAGACGATTAGAAATGAAAATGGTTTCGAAACCCCTTTTAAAAACCCTCTTTAAAAAGCCCTAAAATACCCCTGAAATAGTGAAAACCAGCGATAGTTTCGAAACCAACCTTTTTGGTTTCGAAACTGAAACCGAAAAATGTCTTTAGGTGCATTTTGGTTTCGAAACCAAGCGGTTTGGTTTCGAAACTAAAAAAAAATGTCTTCAGGTAAGTTTTGGTATTTTGGTTTCGAAACTGAAAACAAGATTGCTTCCAGGTACTTTTTGGTTTCGAAACCAACAGAATTGGTTTCGAAACTGAAAGGCAATTTCATCACAGATCAAATTTGGTTTCGAAATCAGTCATTTTGGTTTCGAAACTGAAATACAAAATCACCAAAATTTTGACACATCACCCGTCAAACTCATTTTTGATGAAATATTTTGATGGAATCAAGGTATGACCAAGATGTGTGACCTGTTACACAAGGTTATGAAGAACATAATGTAATTAACACAGGATTTTTGCAAACATGAATTTGCTAAACCTTATTCGAAAAAAGCCTTGTTGATTCTCAAAACAAGTAACACCACAATATTCTTATAGATGATCAATGAGTGTGTGTGTGTTGAGAGAACAATATCATTATGTAAGATCATCCTAAAAGGGAGATAAGATAAGGATGTTCATATTACTAATTTCTTCAAATCTGAACCTTACCCAGGATGAAAGAACCATCTCACTTTGTACCTATAAAATGACCTTCATGTTTGAGCATAAGATAGAACTTTTGAGGTACTCTAGAGCATGAAACATAGATTATCAACAAGGCACCAATATTTTTCTTGAACTTGTAAGCGACTCTTATCCGAGGAGATGCTTCCAAGAAAGTACCCGTATTGGGATCAAGTGAATCACCATGAGGTCAAGATGAAGAAAAGAACATCTAGTTCCCAATCTTTTTACAGGATCTTACTCTTTTTGATGTTCTAACACCGAGTTCAACATTTCTTACGAGAACTCACTCTTTTGGTGTTTCACCAAGCTCAAATTATTTTACGTGAGCTTACAATTTTGGTGATGAATAGGAACAAGATATAACAAAAATAATTTTAGCACTTTATCAGAACACCAAATCCTATAGAGATAGTCCAACCAGTTGGTCCAGTCCATCAATGAATCATGAGTTTTATTTTTAACCCATCTAATAATCCAACTAAGATAAAATTACACTTACTCAAGAGACTCCTTATGTGCACAAGAACCAGTAGATCAGTCAAGAGAGTATGTGGATTTATTGTAGAGATTCACAAGCTCTATCAAAATAAGGTAAATCAAATTAAATCTGTGAAATCTCTTATATGTTCAAGCATTCTACAAAAGATAGCCGTTAGAAACAGGAAGAATACTTGAAAATCCAAATATTAGAATGCAAAGTTTTGAAAGCAATCTAATAAACACAACTCACTCTTCAACCCAAAAAGATATGTAATGCAAAAACTGCGAAGGAGCGAGAAGAAAATAAGTTAATAACAACCACACTAATAGATCTTCTAAGGCGTAACCTAAGAATATCTAGAGGTTTTGTAAGTAAATCAACCAATTGTTTTTTGGTAGGAACAAACTCAAGATGAATCACCTTGTTTTCAACTAAATCACGAATAGAGTGATATCTTATGTCTATATGTTTAGTCTTAGAGTGTTGTATTGGATTCCTAGCAATATCAATGGCACTGGTATTATCACAAAGCACAGTCATAATATCATGTTCAATGCCATAATCAGATAACATTTGTTTCATCCAAAGCAATTGAGTACAACACGATCCTGCAGCAATGTATTCTGCTTCAGCAGTTGACAAGGATTGAAAATTTTGTTTCTTACTTTGCCATGCTACCAAGTTGTGTCTAACAAAGTAGCAGCCTACTGAAGTACTTTTGCTGTCATCAACATTGCCTGCCCAATCTGCATCAGAATAGCCCACTATTTTGGAATTTGTGTCAGTAGTTTACCACAAGCCAAAACTAAGAGTTCCCTTAACATAACGAATGATTCGTTTGACTGCAGTTAAGTGTGACTCTTTAGGTTTTGCTTGATAGCGAGCACAAGCACCTACACTAAAAGAAATATCAGGACGACTAGCTGTAAGATAAAGAAGACTCCCTATCATGCTTCTATATTATTTTTGGTCAACTTCCTGTCCAGCTAAGTCCTTTGTTAACTTTACACTGGTTCCCATTGGTGTGCGAGCATCTTTCGCAGATTCTATGCTAAACTTTTTTACGAGATCCTTGGCATATTTTGATTGAGATATAAATATCCCATCTTTTTGTTGCTTAACCTGCAATCCAAGAAAGAAGGTTAGTTCTCCAACCATACTCATTTCAAATTCCTTACTCATTAAATTTGAGAAGGATTCAACTTGTTTGGTTGAGGTAAAACCAAACATTATGTCGTGTACATAGATTTGAGCAATAAGAACATCATTTTCAGCCCATTTAATAAACATGGTTTTATCAGTTCCCCCTTTTGAGAACCCTTTTCTAAGAAGAAAAGTAGTCAATCTATCATACCATGCTCTTGGAGCTTGTTCAAACCATAAAGGGCTTTCTTCAATCGGTAAACATGATTAGGATTGATGGGATCTTCCTTTAGGTTGCTTAACAAACACTTCTTCTTGTATTATGCCATTTAGAAAGGCTGTCTTGTGGAGTAACCTATTTTTCTTCCGACTCTTGGGAGGTCGATGCATCATCATCAATATCTGAATCAAGTTCAGTTTTCACAGTTTTACCTTCAGCAAGATTGTCATCTTCAGCTGCATCTGAAGAGAAAGAGATGTTAGAATCATCAATACAACATTAATAGATTCTATGACGGTTTCGGTCCTTTTGTTGTAGACATGAAAAGCTCGACTATCTAAGGCATACCCAATGAATATTCCTTAGTCACTTTTGGAGTCAAATTTTCCAGCATTTTCTCTATCCTTAAGAACGTAGCATGAACTCCCAAAGACATGAAGGTAATTTAAATTTGGTTTTTTTCCAAACCAAAGTCCATATGGGGTTTGGGTCTTAGATAGACTCGATTAACCAAGTAACATGCAATAAAAACAGTTTCACCCCAAAACTTTTATGCTAGAGTTTTGCTATGCAGAAGCACTCTAGCCATTTCGTGAGTCACACGATTCTTTCTCTCAGCAACCCCATTTTGTTGAGGAGTTATGGATGCTGAAACACTAATGCTTTATGCCATTTTTGTCACAAAAATCTTCAACTTTTGAGTCCTTAAATTATGTACCACAGTCACTTCTTATCCGTTTGATCTTGAAATCTTGCTCATTTTGAATTCGCTGGCATATAATAAAAAATTCATCATAAGTATTAGATTTTTCCCTAAGAAAAGCAATCCAAGTATATCTAGAAAAATCATCAACCATGACTAAGATGTATCGCTTTCCACCAATACTCTCGGTTCTCATAAGACCCATAAGATCTATATGAATTAATTGTAATGGTTTGGTGGTAGCAACATCTTTCAATGATTTATGTGGACTTCTAGTTTGTTTACCTTTTTGGCATGGTCCACATACTCCATCAACATTTTTACTTACCTTGGGCAGCCCACGTACTAACCCCTTGTTAGCAATCTTTGCTAGGTCTTTGAAGTTGACATGACCTAGTCTTTGGTGCCAAAGCTGAGTAACATCAAGTTTAGACAAATTGCATGTAAGGTTAGGAGATGCATCAATTATATATCAATTACTACTAGATCTCCTACCAATCATAACACATTTACCATCACCATTCATGATTTCACAACTATTGGAGGTAAATTTCACGGAATGGTTAGTGTCACAAATTTGACCAATACTTAGAAGGTTAGCTTTCATACCTCCAACATAGAGTACATCCTTGATTTCTGGTGCACCGGGTAACTTAATTGTACCTTTACCTTTGACATAGGCAGCGCTACCATCACTAAATGTTACAACTCCCCCAACATAACTTTTGAATTGACTAAAGCATGATTTGTCACCAGTCAAGTGCCTGCTACAACCACTATCAAGCTACCAATCAAGTGAGTTATATGATTTATAAGCAATCAAAGCAACAGTAGCCTTTATCTCACTTTTCTTAACCTACACAATTTTTTATTTGGTGCTATCTTGGATGGGTTTAGTGGTTTTAGGAACAACTACCTTTGTTTTAGTAGGTTTGTTAGGTCCATGAGTTCACTCATGTCATATTTGTCGAATTTCGTGTCAAAGGTAAACTCAAGATGGTCAATGTAACTTGAGTTAGAGTTAGTGAGTCATTCGGTTCGTTGCGAAGCAAAGACTCCAAGAAGCTCAACT
>MVGT01004129.1:38075-61734 GCA_002174775.1 Macleaya cordata
TAGCCTAACGCCTCGAGATGCGACTCAATTTCTTAGAGATTGTGAGTTTCGAATTGGGGCGTTACAATGCCTAAGCAACTACTTCTCACTAAATCTTCTTTTGGCTTTTATGCTCATTGCTTTATAAATCTTATGTGTAAAACGCAGCCTTTTTAAGTTTTGCTTTGGCATTTTTGTCTCTTTGCATTTTTCAATACAAAGATTCTTTCTATGATTGTGTGTCCCTATCACAGATGTTATCAAAATACTTGGTTGTTCTACTAGTTTTTTTTTTATAATTAAAAATACTATTAGGGTATTTCCATTAAAGGCGCTGAATATTTCTTGATAAGTTGTTCTCTTTCACTTTTATTTGGAGAGCTTTTCCTCTAGGTATAGATTCCTATCCTTACTCTCTACTGTATTACTATCTTTTAACCACCTTATATACAACTAGACTGACTCGCCCTGCAAACTATGGCTTTTTGTCTTTGAGTTTGTCTATAAAGTGAGGCGGTATGCTCTAGGTTAATGGCGGTGGAGGTGGTGGTAGGTGTAGCCGGTCTCTCTCACATTTAATCATCCATTTATTCAAGTCTATGCAAGAAAAAAGACTGGAATGGTATCAATAACCAAGGTTTCAGCGATTTCTAGGGTTTCTTTATTCAATATATCTCTCTCTGTGGTGTTTTTAAGTTCAGTTATTATTAAGGGTATTCTGGGATTGCAGGAGTAGTTGTTCATAGAGTGGTTTTGAAGAAGAAATCAAACTCATTCCGGAAAGAGAGCCACACAGCCGTAGGTTTCTATTTTATAAGGGCTTTTCTTTTGTGGTTTAATCCGTAATTTTTTTTAACTTTTGTGCTTCATCTTCTAAACCCTAGATGTAAATCCATGATGAGCTTACATCACTTTCACTCTATCATTTCAGCTTTTTTACTTTAGAATTTTAATAGATGTAAATATTCTGAGTTTATTTACAGAGCTTCTGAAATTTCATTAGACGAAGCACTTTATTTTTAAAATTTCACTGTTATCATTTCATGTTCTTTCTTTTGCAAATGGGTTTTTTATGTGTTTTTTTATTCATATCCATTTGCAGGAAAACTTGTTTTTGTATTTATTTCATGGTATATTGATTTGTTTGGGTGGTTCTATATTCTTTTTTGGGTAATGGGTTTATTTGTATGTTTCCTTTTTCCATTGAACTTTTTTATTAGTTTCTAATGTGGGTGCTAATGGTGATCATATAACCATTATGTCGAAATTAGTTGTTTGTAGAAAAGGGTTAGGATCCTTTTGTTCTTTTTTGGGTAATGGGTGATTAAAATAGGAATGAAAAGAATTTGCATGTTGTTTATAGGTTTTGAATGTTTAAAAGGTTCTGATCATTACTAATCAAGAAAATTTGCATGTTTTAGATTCAATTATATCTTCTCACCCCCACCCTATATGTATGTGGCTGTGGTTGAATAAGAGTTCAGATTGTATGTTTTTGTTTTGAGTGGCTGAATTGAAGTATATTTCTCTATGGATGCTAAAATCTTATAGTATATATCACTACATTAAAGCATATGAGTGCTTGTAGTTTTTCATTTCAATAGGTTTTAATATAGGGCAGTGATCTTCGAAAAATAAAATACGGATTGATCTACGTAGTGCTCATTTCTCAGTCTTCGGATTTGTATAGTTGGCTTGCATAGTTCAAGTGATTTTCCATTAGGGAATGAACCAATTGCAGTTTATTAGATCTTTTAACTCATGTGAGGAGATCATTTCTCTTCAATATAAATACAATCTATATATGAGCTACAACAAACAAATTGATTTCTAAACTTGCTTTTCAACTTATGCGTCTTCTGAAAGATTAAAATTTATCGATGTAGCAGGGGAGCAATCTTCTGAGGTATGCGACTTTTTCATGGTTTTATTGGTCTCCTTGCTTGTATTGTATCCTTATTTTACTATGTTCTTGATATTGGAAGGTTGAGATTTGGCATCTCAATACTGCATAAAGGTTAGCACGATTGCCTCAGATTTCAAATGGAAGCTCTCTAAATCCTTGTACAAAATCAAGAGGTTTGTATATGATTCTAGTATATGTTTTGCATAGAAGACAACTTTGTTTCATGATAGGTTATCGTTTTCCTTATCAATTGTCAGTTCTAACTTCTAAGTTGTAATGATTATTTTCAGCCAGTTTGCAGATCATTATACTTCAATTTCCCTGATATGGATATTTCTATATCTTTGAGTATAATAGATATTAGCATTTATTTGTCTTCTCCATGCTGTAGCTGTCATAAGATAATTCTCAGATTTGGCAATAGAGCAATAGTTTAGCATGTTAAATCTTACTTCAAATTTTGTTTCCTTTTTAATTCCTTCTAACTTATCGAGTAAACTTGTGTCTGGATTATTGTTGTCCTTTTCAAGGCTTGTTCTTTCCATGCATTTCAAGGATCTTCTTCTACCTTCTAAAGTCATACAAATTTCGTCTACTTGATGCATACCTCGCATTAGTAGCAACTTTGTCACTGTAAACTGAAGTACAAAATCTTTATGCAGATAAATGATGCTCTTGTTGCTATTTCATGTTGACCATTAGCTCTAACTCCTATAATGTTTTACCCGCTTCAAAAAATTCCTAATATTGTTATGCTGCACAAGGGAGGTTTGAAAGAGATAATATGAAATGCTGGTTTAGTTTTGTGAAGTTTGGTCTATCTTCGTGTTTCTTGAATTTGGAATCTGACCTTATGCTTGCCTTTACATGTGCATCTAATAACTATCTAAGTAAAATACGCTATTTACTTTAAACGTCTATCGTTGTTCAGGATTTAAAATAAAGGTGCATTCTAGAATTGTTGTAGATACTTATCCTTGGATATTAGAGATAATTTGTTTCTAATTTTTTCCACACATGTCAGTTATAAAGATGGATGGATGGTTTGGTGGGATATAAGGAATTTGGGGATTCCATTAACTATAACAAAATTCAATTCTGAACCAGGTTTGCAATTCAACATGTAGAGTCTATACGTCATAGTCTTTGTTGAAAGTTACAATTCATAATTTCTTAAGTAAATTTATTTTTATTCTACTCACTCTGTTTACCTAATTTTTTCTTTAACATGCTTTTCTATTATGTGTTCAGTTTTAAGCATCACCGTTGATGGGCTATGCACTGGGGGAATCTCTGGAGCAGCAGATAGCAAAGTTGCGCTGCATACTCTGGATCATCATATGGTAACAGTGATTGCGTAACTTGTTTTTGTGTTACTGTGTCTTTTAACTCCTATCTCAAAGCATTGGATTTCCAGAACTTGTGCTTCCTCAAGGACGAGTACATGATTCATTGTTTTGAACAAGCTTATAAATAAATAACAAAATCATAATTTTCTTTTTTCTACTAATTCTGATATAGCAATATCTTTAGAGATTTTCATTTCCAGAGATGATCCTGGAAATGGGAATTATGTGATGATCTTCATCCTTGAACCTTATATTTGTCACGGGGGTGGACGGGTTGGTGGGGGTATGAAAAATATTGACTCACATCTTCAATTCTCCAAAATCAAGGAGATGGTAACAATTGAAGAAAATCATTTTCAATTGTTATAAACGATAAGAAATTACTAGTGTTGAAATTTGACATTTGCTATGTTCCTAGTTTAAAAACGTACTACATTTTTTAATGGAGTGTAAAACATATGATTCTAATTTTATTTTTATACATGTCAAAAGGAGGCAGGTTAGTTTTACTAAATAGTACGTTGGCTGCATTGCCTGTGTATTTTCTTTCTTTATTCCCTATCCCGAAAGTAAAAGCGAACGAGATTGAGAGCATTATGAGAAGCTTTCTTTGGGGAGATTGTAATGATAAAAAAGCTTTTCATTGGAGAGCTTGGGGAAAGATCACAAAGCACAAGAAGAAAGGGGGTTTGGGAATAAAAAATGTCAAACGTATGAATGAAGCTTTGCTCTCTAAATGGTTATGGCGTTATGGAGAGGAAAAAAATAGTTTGTGGAGAAACTTCATTGCTCAAAAATTTGGTGGTGAGGTTGAGGCTTGGTTCCCGAAGGATACTAAGATTACGCATGGTTGGGGAGTTTGGAAGTCTATTCTCAAAAATCTGAAACCAACTAGAAAGAGAGTGAGAATTAAGGTGGGGAAGGGGAATAGGACTTTATTTTGGGAGGATACATGGTGTACAGATGAGTCTCTTCAAGCCAAGTTTCCAAGAATTTGTAGGATTTCAAAGAAGCAAGGTGAATTGGTTCAGCATGTTCGTACGATCGATGGATGGGATCTGAATCTTAAAAGAGATTTGGAGGTAGAAGAAGTGGAAGAAATTTCTGGGATGACAAATATTTTGGAGCAGGTTAGTCCTTTTGTAGATGAAGATGATGAACGATCTTGGGTACCGAGTAAGAAGGATGAGGCTTTTTCTGTGAAAAGTTGTTATGAGGATATGTTTATTATCGATAATGATGACATCTCAACGATGCATGATCATGTGGATAGATCTGTGAGTAACTTCCCTCATAAATTTGTTTGGAATTCTCTCATTCCACCTAAAATATCTTTCAATATATGGGGGGCGGCGCTGGGTGTTCTTCCGACTATAGATGTCCTTAGACGAAGAGGGATGATACTTGTAAATAGATGTTCTCTCTGCATGAAATCAGATGAATCAATTAATCACATCTACATCCACTGTGAGTACTCAAAAGAGATATGGGATCATTTTCTGAGGTTAATAAAGTTGGATTGGATTGCACCTCACTCAGTGATGACTTTCATTTGGGCTTGGGATACTAAGACGCCAACAACTCCAACTAAATTTCTTAGATTCTGTCTTCCTTTTGCCGTCTGGTGGAATTTGTGGATGGAAAGAAATCGAAGACAATTTGAGGGGAGAGACAGAAGAGTGAATGAGATCATCATGGAAATTAAGGCTTCTCTGTTTAGCTGGGCTAGGAACCATGAAATGTTTAAGGATTTAAATTTTACTGATTTAGCTTTTGGGTGGGAGAAATACTTCGTATGAGTGGGTGGTATATGTAGTTTTGTAGCTTTTCAGCTTTTTTGGTTTATCCCCCTTGTAATCTTTGAGTGCCTTCTCAGCACTCTTTTCTTTGGAATACAATTTAGCCTTTATCAAAAAAAAAATTTTAATTTTATAGCATAAACATGTCAGTAAACAACACATTACTCATTATAATCTTCTAAGACATGGTACCTAAATTGGAAGTTCTGCTTAAACTATTACCTGTACTTTGCTACTGAAGAGGAGAAAAAGAACTATTTTAGTATTTTATTTCCATGTTGTAAAAGCTACCCAGAATTTGACATTTTGTATGATCCTAGTGTCAAGTTTTAATATTTTTCAGTAACATGATTCAGAAACAAAAGGTGGTCCCAACCAATTGGAAAGAGTGTATAATTTTCTGATTTCCCACTTATCATTCAGCTGCTTTCTGTTTAACAAATCTAGTATTCTAGATGTTCTTCCACATATGTTTGGCTTACGTTCTTTGTTTTATGGCATTGGGTTCTTGTTTGGTTAAGAAAGAAATTAGTTTGTGGAAATGCTTTCTCTAACCATAGTGATTGCAGATTGACTTTTTTTAGGACATGTGAAGGAGATGGATGAAGTGGAGAGGTTTTAATTAATTATGGGTATAATTTGTAGCAGTGTGTTTCTTGTGCTTCTATATTAGTTTGGGTAGTGCGTGGCTTCATCAAGTAGTACGTGTATAGAGATATGCTTATGGTTGTAATTTGTCTAATATGCTTATGGTTGTAATTTGTCTAATAATGTTTGTTATTACTTCTCTGTTCAATCAAATCTTGTTAGAATAATAAAAAGTTAAAATACGATGGATACATGCCAGGCATTTTTTTAATGGCTTTTTATTCATCTGAATAATGATGCATGACTCCTTGTTAATAGGTGCAATGGAAAAAGATCTTTATCTGCATATTGTAGGTGGTAACAAATTTTTTTTTCACACTAAAAATATTAACCACGGCTCAAAACCGTTGCAAACATGTGAAAATGGTAAATCGTGTAACGGGTGTTTTAACTGATAAAGTGGAAATGCACAACATTGCCACGGTTTAAAACCGTTGCAAGCAGAAAATTAGCAACGGTTCTGGGCCATTGCTGAGTAAATGAATCGCCACGTTTATAAACTGTTGTTAAATGAAAGTTAGCAACAGTTTTTAACCGTTACAAAATGTATTAGCAACGACTCATTAGCCGTGGTAAATGACGAAGCTGCACGGACTTGGGTGTGGTTCAGAGCAGTTGCAAAACAGATTAGCCACACATTTCGACCGTGGCAAAAAATCTACCGCGCCAATTTTTGCCACGGCTCAAAACCGTGGCAAATGCCATTAGCAACGGTTCAAAACCGTGGCTATTTGGCTTTTTTGGTGTAGTGCCTATCAAGTAAAGAAACGCCCTGGTGTAATAGACAACCTGCTGAGGGGATGCACCGACGGGTAGCTTAGAAAAGTTGGCCATCAACCATGTCAGCTTTACAGCATTGTTGTGGTAGGCACCACTACGAATATCCCTGCACAGATAGTGTCGAACCGCATTGGGCAGGCTCATTTCCAGCCTACCAATGACAGGAGAACCAAAGGCTGGAAGACCGAGTATATAAACCACGTCCTCCAACGTGATAGTGGTCTCAAACGGAGGCATGTGAAATGAGTTGTTCTCTGGCCGCCATTGATCGGAAATCGCTATTACAAGGTGACAGTCACATTGGAGATGACCCACCTTTGCAAGGTATCCGAAACTAGAAAGCTTTGCCCTCAATTTTTTGTTCATCGGTGAGCTTCCAATCCCCAGCATTGAGTTATGTTCATTGGTTTTTAAAATGAACTAACGCTCCTGCATATATAATAGAAAATTTAACTGTAAATTAACAAATAAGGTATGTTATACCTAATTTATTATTATGGAACTAATGTAACATGTAACACCCAAAATTCTGGATCACGGGCCATCTTCTTTAATAACCCAGAACTTACGGTGTTAAGTCAAAAAATAAACTAGTTTAGTTATCATAATAAATATATATAAAACAAGCACACTTAATTCATATAATTATTAGCAAACTTAAGATAAACACACCCATAGATAGTTATTACATGGTGAAATAGTTCATCACCAATATTTCAAGCTAGTAGGACAAAATAAAACATAGAAAATATAAGTTCTATAGTTCCAAACATCTAAACATAACATGAGACACGAAGCTTTAAATCATCACTCCTTTTAATCATCCTATTCCTGTGTATTCGACACATCTCCATCATTTAAAAAATCTGCAGGATTATCAACAACAGTGAGAAAACTCAATAGGTTCATCTCCCTACCCCTAGTGGGGAGCGGCTAAACACTAAGCGATAAAACATCAAATAAGTAGTTAATAAAAATTCTCAAGTAAGAAATACTTCGAATAACCACGAGGCGTATAATCATGAAAAATATAATCTTATACAAACTTTCCGATTTTGATCCTTGGTCTTTCGGAAACCACATCACCCATTCCGATTTTGATCCTTGGTTCGGGAACCACAACCATCGATGGTGGAGTATTAAACTCCAAGGGAAAATCACTGTCCCGGTCAATAAGGGTGTTTCGTCGAGCCTTCGCTCTTATGGAATTCAGATCCCATATTAATGCATCATGAATATGTTAACCAAAACCTTTCATATTCTTTGGATCTTATTTCAAAATCGAGTTCAAAACCAACAATACTCGAGTAACTATAATACATCTTGTCACCAAGAAGTTGGGTTAATGCAATAACGTAATAATTCATTTAAACCTCGAAATAAACCATCATGATGAGAATATGAAAATTTGATACCAAATCTGTCCTTGAAATTCTAAAATTCGTCGTTTATACTTCAAAACAGTTTTGTGAGCAACAAGCATAAATGAAATTCGAAATCCAACTTAAATTCAAAAGAAACCGTTAAGTATAAAAGGGTTCATTAAATTTACAAGATTACACATTTGTGTTAGTAAATATTGGCCACAAAAAGTTTACCCTTAACATACACAAACAGGTTGAGGAGTTAAATAACAAGAGGAGAACCAAAAGATAATTTTTAGGCGTATTACATAAGAATAAGAGTTGTACATAAGGTCAATTTTAGAGGTCTAATAAACTGACTAAACAAACTCTAAAAGTGCTCAAATTTATACCGAAGGTAGATATATGTGTCATGAAAGTATAGGAACTGAAATCACTCAATTCAGAATTATACAAAGGAAGTTATACCCATCTTCGTACCAGCTGTGCAGTAAAACTGAAAATTTAGATTTCAGAAATGCGCGGTTTAACGAAAACAGTCACTGTGGATTATTTACAAATCGGATTTTGGTGATTCCAAAAGCATTAGAAAGATAACAGATAAATGTATAATTCTTATTCATGGTATTAAACTAGAAAGTAAATCAATCTAGAAGAAAAATACCAATCTTTAGGACTTTCTCAGCAAAATTGATTTTATCAAAACTCAAAGGTAAATTTCAGAATTAAAAACATATAGTGAATGAGCTCCAAAAATTATAAAATTTTTACAGGAAATATATAGATATGTTAAAAACATATGAGAGTTAGAATCACTCAATTTGGGTCTATAACGAAGAAGTTATGGTCGATATAGTAGTGACTATGCAGTAAAAACGGGAATTTACAATTTCATATCGAAAATACAAAAAAATCAGTTCATTGTTGTTAGTAAAACTAACCTAAAACAAATCTATTATTTGTGTAAAATAAGTTCAATAATTATTAGTTGTGGATAAACCAACTCAAAAATTTATACATTGACTATGAAATTGTGATTATATTAAGAGTTGAGCTCCTTAATTCATATTTTCGTAAGTTAGCATGCATATTTATACATAATAATGCATGTGTATACTATATAGGTATATGTGCGGATTTTTTTTCTGATTTTTTTTGGTTTGGTCTTTCGGTTCGGTGTTTTTGGTACGGTTTCAGTTTTTTTAGTTTTCTGAAAACATGAAACCAAAACCAGACCATAAATATCGGTTTTTGCAGTTTTTGAATTTTTCGAGTTTTTGGGTTTTACGGTCTGTCGGTATTTTTTCCGGTTCAGATCGGATCGGACCGGATTTAAAACTGCACCATGTGCAGCCCTAAATGGTCAATTGTTTTGATGGTTATATGCAGAAGGCTCTTCATCCATCTCTTTGATGCTACGCTCTGAACCTTAGGTTTCTTATATCACCTCGAAATCTTGGAATCCATAAAACTATAACTTAAACTCAACAATAATTCAGTCATACACTCGACAACCATTATGGATCTTACACTAAAATTGTCAAAATTAAGAAAAATTGATGATAAATTCAAAACTATACCAATTGAATAAAGGATAATGTTAAATTTACAGTAAAATTCTACATAATTTTCCACTGAAAGTTAATCCGACAGTAGAACTATTGATTCGGGTCCATCTCAATGTGGTATGTGTCCACCGTAAATAAGAAATTTTATTAAGCGAATTACTTTTTTTAAGGCTTTTTACATTTTAAACCTTTGGAAACATTTTTTCTTAGAAATAAGCACAAATATAAAGAAAAACCTTGAATATATATAAACATATTTTAATACACAAACAAAGTAAAGCAAAAAATAAAAAATAGAAGGAGCCCATATCACCAAAACACACACTGAAAATTGATCGCACGCAGCATCTACATTGGTAATTTTATTTAAATTGCAATGAAAAATGGTTGTAACATTAGAAACAATAGCTTGATTCAACTTTTAACTTCTGATATTGGAAACCAGATTATCTAATTAACCAAAACCAAAACCAAACTCAAATCTATTTCAAACTTGCAGCAAAATTTAGAATGGGTGACTGAATTTTATTCTTCAGAGCATGCTAAGCCGTCCACGCTTAACCTCGATAACCCATATAAGCTTACTGTTACAATTTCGCTAAAGAAGTTTCATAGGGCTCAATCTGTAGCCGTATTGTAATGGCAAAGATTAATTATTATAAGCCTTCTGCACATGATTCATACTCTAGGCTAGTTCCTAATATTAGGTGTGTTCAATACGTATAATTTGTACTAAAAAAAATGCATGCATTAGAGGTTGACATCTTATTTTTTTAATACACTTAATCTTATACTCTGTTTAAACAGACATACGAAAAAAATAAAATAACTTCTGAATCATCTCCAAGTGAGCTCTACATGCAAATGTAAGCAAAGTGTAAGAATAAAGGACGTAGAAGGAAAAATTTAAGAATGAGGGTGGAAATATGCAACCCCATTGGTGTTTTTGTGGTGCATGACGCAACGGCAACGTCCACACAGTTCACATCTGCTTAAGATGAGCCAATGCGAAGCCTTATTATAATAATAAAGATAATTAGTATTATTTTTATTTTTGTTGCTATTATGATTAATTTATTTTATGCACATGTATTGCATGTGTTTCTTATGTTAGACTTGTTATTTACACCCGGACCCCATATGGAGATGATCTAATGGTTAATTATGAATCTATGATCTAGATGATTAGAAGATCCATTTTTTGAGAATTCAATTAATTTTTATTGATTTAAATCATTTTATTTACTTTCAATTCTCACAAATTAGAAAGACTTTACACATATCAACTAATTAAAAATTAGAAGGGCTTAATTAAAAAAGAGTTTGGATCTGTGTACACCGTTATTCTTACATTGGTTGTGGGACCTACATTGTGAGGAACTAAGAGCTAATTTTTTGTGAGAATGATCTACAAGATGAAAAGAACATCTCTACCAAAAATCATATCATATTAAGATTTCTAGACCCATCAAAAATTGATTGGACATTGATAAAAATTAACGGTGAACAGTGGACGATGAAAAAAAGAGTCAATTTTTAATGGGGCTAGCAGTTTTAGAATGGAATTATTTTTGGTGAGGATGATCTTCAAGGTGAAGAGAACATTCTAAAAAATATCTTCCCTTGGATCAACCTCATGCAGGCCCCTATATGCCACTTTACATGTAAAATGTAAAAATAAGACTGTATACCGATCCGTTCTCATTAAAAAATAGTTCTATCCTTTTTCAACGAAAGAAAATAGAATGTATCTCAACTTTCTCAAACTAGCTAAGAGGGACTAGGGTGGCAGATGCCCTCAAGAAACTTCCGACGAGTTCATCTATGTTAACATTTCTAAATCTTATAATATGGAACCTAAGAAATTAAGTACATGATTTCTTCTAGCATGAGCTCAACAAAATTGATATTCGAAATTACAATTCTATACCAAGTAATCAAAACTTCATAACATAATATAATGAACAAAAGTATCGAATTAGTTTATAAACCATAACCCCGGCCAACAGTAGGACTACTAATTTCCTTCCTTGATCGATCTTGTTGTTCGAGCTTTGTTTATTGATATTACAGAAAGCCAGTAAGATTTTTAAATAAGAAAAGCTAGAAAAAGGGTGGAAAATAAAAGAGAATGATAAGGCTCTTCTTATTATTCTTCCTAATCTTCACCACCAACACTCACAATGGTAAGATACCAACTTTTTGGAGGAAGTCGAGGTTTGAATTCTGGCAGCAAGTCAAGGTTTGAATTGTGGCATCATCCTCGCAACATTTACACATTAATCGTACTAAAATTTTTTGGACTGCTATGTCCCACTGTTTATCTAATCCAATTTTCAAAACTCTAGCCAGATGCAATCGCTATGTCAATTACCTTTACATGGATGGTCAATCAATTTTTCTCCATTAGACTTCATGTCTAAGAGCAATAACTTAGAGCATTAAATTTTAGCACCCAATACTCTTATCTTTATTCAGTTTTCTCCAATATTTCAATTATTTCTTTATTAAATTTTAATTTCAACTCTTTTTTTTTTCTTCCAAAGCTCATTTTGTACAAATCTACAAATAAAGATATACTATATATAATCTCAAAAAACGATAGAACAAAAAGAAGTATGTTTCATCATGAAAGTTACATGCCAAATGAAGTTTTCGTGACTAACACATAGAAAATGTTCCAGTAAATGAAGTTTTCCATAAATTTGTTACGCACGAAAACAATGTGATTTATAAAAAACTTTAGCATCTTTGGCAAAGAAGAAAATGATTTCATCACCCTTGGGGTGATTGTTTTTTTGCTTCTAACCAGTAACTAGTGGCAGGCACATAAAAAATGTTATTTGTTTCTAACCACTAACTAGTGGTAACTAGTGGATATGGTTTGTTTGGTCAGGGGATTTTAAGTAGAGATTTTGTAGGGACCAGGGATTTGGTGGAAAACTAGTTAAAAATCATGTTATAAATTTAACTAGTTTTTCACAAAATCCCTGGTCTCCACACAATCTCTACTTAAAATCCCTCATCCAAATAAACCATTAATTAAAGGCCTCAAGCCCATTAAGTGGTTTAATAGGTTTGAAGCCCAAAACTAAAGGTTTTTCTCTTAATTCTACTAGTTAGTGGTTGGAAATAAAGAACATTTTTTGTAGCCTGCCATTAGTTAGAGGCAAAAAAACAATCACCCCCATGATCTCTTTTCTTTTAAAGCTGTGTCAATAGATACCATGAGTAAAAACCTTAATTGAATTTTAAAACAATTTCAGACCCCCTTACACATTGCACAAAATCAAATAGAATCTTAATTGAATTTCAAAAAAATGTGTCAATAGATACAAACATGAGTAAAAACTTTGAATATATGTAAACATGTTTTTCAGTACACAGACAAAATAAAAGAAAAGGAAATTAAATTTGAAGGACACCATATCACCAAGCCACTCACTAAAAAATGATTGCGGCATCTATATTGGTAATTTTGTTTAAAATGCAAACAGAAATGGGTTGTAAAACAATAACTTGATTCAACTTTAACTTCAGATTTTGGAATCCAGTTAACTAATCAACCAAAACCAAACTAAAATCTATTAGAAACTTAGCAGCAAAATTCAGAATGGGTGACTATATTTTATTCTGATCAAAGTTCATAGCATGCTAACTGCTAAGCCATCCAATCTTAACCTCGATAACCCATATAAGCTTATTTTCTTACTCGCAATTTGTACCAAAAGAAAAGAAGTGCATGCATTAGAGGTTGACACCTTTTTTTTTCTATAATACATTTAATCTTACACCCCATTTACACCGACAAGTAGGACCCAATCGAGATGATCTAAAGACTACTTTAACTTATATGATTAGAAGATCAACCTCACAAAAAAAAAAAAAAATTAGTCCCTAAATCATCTCCAAGTGAACCCTACAAGCAAGTTTAAGAATAAAGGAGATAGAAGGAAAAGTTCAAGAATAAGGAAGGTGGAGTAGGTAGAAATCTAAGTGGAAATATTGAGCCCCATTTGTCTTTTTGTAGTGCATGATGCAACGAAGACAACATCCACGCAGTTCACATCATCAACTCAAGATGAGCAAATGTGGAGCCTCCTTAAAAAGATAAAGATAATTAGTATTATTCTTTATTTTGTTGATATTATGATTAATTAGACTTATACATGTATTGCACGTGCTCTTTACGTTAGATTTGTTATTTAAATTTACTTGTGGGCCTCATATGAAAATGATTCAATGGTTGATTATGATTTAAATGATGAGGTGATCCATTTTTTGAGAATTCAATTAACAAGTGATTTATATTGATTTAAGATCATTTTCTCTGCTTCAAAATCTAAAAAATTAGAAAGACTTCTCTCCTTTTTCGCCGAAATAAAATAAAAGGTATCTCAACTTTTTCACTCCTTAGGTGAAGTCAAACATGCCAGAGGGACTAGGGGGTGGCATAAAAGCTGAAACTTCTAAGACTGGCTCATCTATATTTTAAAAACATTTCTAAACCTTAGAATGTGGAAACCTAATTCATTCAAATGGATCTCCTAAGACCACTTACATGATTTCTTCTACCATGAGCTCAACAAAATTGACATTCGAAATCACAAATTTATATCAAGTAATCAAAACTTCATAACATAATACAGATTCTCATACATTAAATTAAATTACGATAGTAGAAAAACACAAAACAGAGAATTATTATACAAATGAACGGAAGTATCCAATTAGTTTTAAAACAACATCAACAGTAAAGATATCAAGATTATTCGAGCATTTCTCTATTTAGATTTCTTTATTGAGATTAGAGAGAAAGCGAGAAAGATATTCTAAGTGAGAAACACGAAAAGGGTGAGAAATAAAAGAGAATCATACGACTCTGATGACTATTCTTCCTATCTTTCATCACCAATACTCACGATGGTAAAATACCACATCATTTGAGCAAATCGAGGTTGGAATTCAAACATCATCCTCGAATCATTTCCACATTAATCGTACAGGGTGAGTGGAAAGTTGGAATTCAAGCATCGTCCTCTAATTGTTTTCATATTAATCGTACTGAAATTCTTGGAACGTTTAATTTGTTTGTCTATCTAGTACAATTTTCAAAATACTATAGAGATACGGGCATTACTAGAGGGACACCAGATTTTGACATCAATGATTACATCTACTTATTTTATTGATTGAAAACCAATCAGAATAGTTGCTGAAAAAATATTAATTCCATTTCAGCCCTTCATACCACTTTTAAAAAGCAGATGTAATATTTTGGTGTCAAATTTTTGTGTTATTCTAGCAAAACTCCAGAGATACAGACTATATGTCAACTACCTTTAGAAGGATGGTCAGTCAATTTTTCTCCATCAAATCACATATCTACGAGCATTAACTTAGAACATTAAATTTTAGCACCAAAAAATCTTCTCTTTATTTAGTTTTCTCCAATATTTAAATTGTTTCGTTGTTGAATTTTAATTTCAACTCGCTTTTGCTGTATTCCTTTCCTTTGGAAGCTCATTTTGTATGAAATCCACAAATAGAGATATACTATGTATAATCTCGAAAAACGATACAACAAAAAGAAGTATGGTTCATCATGAAAGTTACATGCCAAATGAAGTTTTAGTGACTAACACAGAAAATTTCGAGGTAAACGAAATTAGTGGTCTTTTAGAATGAAGTTTTCCATGAATTTGTTACACACAAAAACAATGTGATTTATAGATCACACCTATTTCGAAAGGGTCAGGTTATATAGCCTCCTTAAAAAAAAAAAAAAAAAAACCCCTTGTAGGGCCCACATGAATGCATCCAAAGCTAATTTTTGGAGAGAATGATCTACATGATTAGAAGAACATAGTTACCTGAAATCAACCTGCTCTAAAACTTGTAACCTCAAATCTACCCGTTTTAAATCAACGGTCAATAATTCAGTCATATTCTCAACAATCATTATGGATCCTACACTAAAATTGTCAAAATTAAGAAAAATTGTTGGTAAATTCAAAACCATTGGATAGATATGCTCTGCAATTGTGTACGATATATTGTTCTAAAACATCTAAATCAAAAACAAGTTCAGACCCCTTCGCACTTTGCACAAAATCAAATAGAATCGGAACTGAATTCCAGAAAAAATGTGTCAATAGACACAAACATGAGGAAAAACCTTGAATATATATAAACATATTTTCAGTACATAGACAAAATAAAAGAAAAGGAAATTAAATTAGAAGGATCCCATATCACCAAACCACTCACTAAAAACTGATCGCAGCATCAATATTGGTAATTTTGTTTAAATTGCAACTGGAAATGGGTTGTCAATAACTTGATTCAACTTTGACTTCAGATATTGGAAACCCAGTTATCTAATCAACCAAAACCAAACTAAAATCTATTAGAAACTTAGCAGCAAAATTGAGAATGTGTGACTACATTTTATTCTGATCAAAAATTAAAGTTCCATAGCATGTTAAGCCATCTAAGCTTAACCTCAATAACCCCATATAAGCTTACATTCTAGAAGAAGTCATCCAAATAAGATTAACATAAATAGTAAGAACTTCCTATTCTGAAGTGGAAAATACTTTAGGCATTTGAGCCCAGCAACGAACCATAAAAAATTTGGTGAAATTTTATGACATCAGTAAATTATAAACAGTCGGCTGATTGAAATCAAGGTCAGGATTTTTTTCAAAAGGTTTTATGAAAACCGCATTCAGGAACCCAACCCATTAGATATATCCAAACTCTATTATAAATGCACAAACATGTGCTAAGGGAAAGGAAACATTGAATCGTATACAATTAAGGAACCCAGAAAAACTAGTCCATTTCAAAGAGGAGAGAAGTTACCACAGCAAGCAAAGCAATCATCTCCCAAGTGAACAAGGTTGTCAGTTATTATTGTACACAGTTACACACACTCAACTCGGTGAGAAGAGATTTTGTACAGAGTGGTATGTTAGAATCCGATGAAGAGCACTTCTTCATGATTATGTGATGTAAAAAAAGGGTTAGACATCCCTTACCTTGAGTCTGACTTCTGTAAGGGAATGTAACTGTTTCTTTGGGCTTGAAGGAAGAGGAAGAGGACTGAACTTGTGAACCAGGAGCTTAAAACATGGCAGAAGTATCACATATAGTATAGCCAAGATGAAAGGTGAGGCCACTAGCCACCCTAGCAACTGCCACAATGACAAGGATTCAGTCTGAGATATTTAAGTGTGACTAGAGAGAGAGAGAGAGAGAGAGAGAGAGAGGTTACCGCGTGAAGAATGCTAAGTAGGACTTCTCGAGAAGCTTGGCCAGTTAATACCTTCTTCAATGCATCAGAGGTTAATGGGAAATGTGAACCTCCAGAAATGACTTCACCTAAGCGCAGAAAGGGAACCACCAGACTAGAAAGAAACAGAACACAGATGAAAATCATAAGATTAAAGAATGTAAAATTGATATACGTTAAATGCCAATCTATTACTTAATGGGTAGGAACATTGACACATTTTCTAGTCATACTACGTGAAACTTTCTCATAAGCTCACACAATAACCAACAAAGTTCCAAGAATTGGCTGATATTTTGTGAAGATACTGATAGAGAAGAGCTTTCCACGAAAATCAGCCATCTCTACATGACTGCGCTCAAAGAATTTCAATAGCTTCTAACCTCTGACTCCAATGTAACATGCATATGAACGTAAGAGAGCATCAAAAGTAGCAATAGGAGGGAAAACACAAACATGTTTCATTTAAATATTGCCTCAAAGGAGGCCCAGGGATCATGACCAGTGAATAATATGCAATAAATCCTTACATTATCCAAAAAGGCAAAGAGCTACTGCGGTGCAGGAGAGCACATACGCGGTCAGATTATAGACTGTCAGATTTAGGTATTAGTGAGGGAGCCGTCTGACTTAGGTATTGTTCCCCTGTGATTCACAGGGGTGAACAAAATGTAACGACCGTGCCCAAATCATGAGACTCTCTGCACTTGACACCCAAATCTTATGTTCCAGAATTTGATCATTATGTTCCCTCCCACACCACAGCATGGGGTAGCTCAATTCGAATTCAAAACACAGAACCTAAGGTCTTCAAGCACTGTTGGATTTCTTGCTGATGCAGCCTGGTGACATACACTGCTAAACACAACAAGCACTTCGGTATGATATTTTCTTTTCTGATCAAGCACTATGATATGTTAATAGTTCAAAAAAAATTTTGATATTTTGTAATAAATAAAACTAGAGTTTGAGTGTTATAGGAAGCAGAGGAGAAAAGCACAAATAAGATATAATGACACCAAGAGAAATATGAGTGTTGACAAGGGCAAGCATGAAGTCACCTCAACTCTATTGGAGCAGAAATGAAGTTAGCAAGCATAACACTTGGAGCATGGCAACGAGATCCAAGCAGTGCAATAGCCATCCCACAGAGAAACACAGTAACTCCTGTTAAGTAGTAAGGGGAAAAAATAGAACCTAAGCTCCGATATCATGAAAATATACAACCTAGGATGAAACAATGGAGACTGAAAACCCTAGGAGTTTATTGTCATCCACTCTAGGGTAGAGATTTATTGAATTTATAGAGGTAATTACAAATGTGAAAGGACTGAAAAGCCCTCACCAAATATAGAAAGAATCAGAAATAATATTTTTACAGATCTTCTACAATATATATTTACAAATGTCAACATCTCAAAAAAAAAAAAAAAATTCAGCTCAAATTCAAACTATAGAATGTTAGATGAGTATAGATAAAAAGATAAACATAAAAACATAGTCGCAGGCTTATGGAGTCATGGAGGGTACAACACTGTATATAATGGAACGTAAAACAAGATTCATGTAGCAAACCTTCAATAGATGATGATGATAATGAGGTTTTGAGTAACAATTTATGACAAGTTATACGAAGCCTGTTAATTACACACAAAAACCAGTAGTTTCTGTGTGAAAAACAACCATTCCCCCAGTAACACATTATCTCATAGTCATTCAACCTCTATAAGAAAAGGGGAAGAAGAAGAAGAAGAAGTTATCTAATAAATTACGTACCTCTGCTATTTTTACATCTGTACAGACCCCAAGCTAAACCTACTCTACCCAATCTTCAAATCCTCGTAATGATCAGATATGCAACCGGGCGCACCATTTTCCTTGTTGTTAGATGTGTGCCAACTCCTTGTTAGACCCAAAGACCTTTGTCATATACATTGTTACTCCTAGCAATTCGAGTTTTTAGAATAAGTGGTTTTTAACATGGTATTAGAGCTAGAAGTCTCCGGCGGTCATGAATTCAAGTATCTAGTGTAGAATTGAGGTCGAGTATTGTTGGATGTCGTCCACTCCTGTTGGAACCACAAGCCACAAACCCTTGCTATATACATGGTTCCTCCTCTCTCTAACAGTTCGAGGCTTAGAGCTCTTAAAGAGCTTGTTAACACTTTTTGCATTTTTGTGATAGAATGATTGCTAAAAGTACAAGAATACCACTGCAGTGTAGTACCAGCTATTTTAACTCAGGTAATACTTCGTACTTACTGCAGTAATGCTGTAGCATGTAATCAGTTAATTGTCATTCATTGCTGTAGAAACAAAGAAATTGGGGCATCTGAACACAAATCCATAAAAAGAATACTGGGAACACCGTTCCTAGCTCACCATCTCGATAAAGCAAATGTAGCATTGGCATTTTTATGACAATGCAAAGAGATAAGCAATGATACTGTTAGAACCAAACACCCTTGTTACCAATGTAGCATTGGCATTCTTATTACAATGCAAAGCAAAGAGATTATCAATGATTATGATAGATACAAATTACCCGTGTTATATCCATTGCTATTTGCTACTCCTCAATGCTGGAAGAGTATGAATAGGAGTTACTAACCAATTAAGATAGTGAAATGCCACAAAAAGAGCGAAAGTTTAATAAAGATAAGTAAATATGACCTCCCACAGCAGAGGGGTGCGCATCAAAAGTTTGATGTGGATGAATATAGCCATATTTCGGTCATCAATGTATGAATTGCTCAACATGGATATCTAATAACTTCCCTAAGTATCAGTTTGGGAATGGCCAACTCATTGTTGTAGATCAGAATCTAAGCCATCTTGTTCTTAAGAAATTCTGGATTGTCAATTCTCAGAAAACAGACAAATCATAACTCATAGCAATGGTTATGGTTATTAGATCATTTTAAATCACACAATAACTTAAACTAAGTAACTTTCCTCCAGAAAATCAAAATTTAACTCTAATACTGATGTGATCAGCAAAGATAAAACCCATATTGGTATTACTACTTCAATTCAAAAGAAAACAAGAAGATTGGAAGTGTTTAGCTGCAAACCAAAGATGGGGAATACTCCTAGGGTAATCCCAAGAGCTACAGAAAATGCCAGTTGCTTCGGCTCCGCTCCTCTACCAAAAAGTAAGTTCAAAAAAATTCAGCAAGTTGTACAAAAAAAAAAAAAAAAAAAAATTAAATAATTGCACATAGAAATGTAGAAAAATTGCACCCAAAACGGCAGGGAAAAAAAATTGTTGAACATAAATTATGGATTCAAACAGAAATACCTCCGGATTATTTGAAGAAGAGGATCGACAATCTTCTTGTTGAGCCAGGGCATAAATTTCGGAATCCGCATTTTTACTGATCCAACCCACTTTGCGAATTATAGAAGAATTGATGTTCAGTTGATGATCAATCAATTAGGGTTTTTTCAAGAGAGAGAATAGAAAACCTTTTCTTTTTTTGAATTCTTCCCCCTTATTATTATGACACAAATTTGTTGAGCATGTTTATGTGTTTCTTCTGTATTCTCTCAGTGGCAGATTGAAGGCCGAGGTGATCCCGTGGTGGACAGTTGGAGTAAGAGTGATGATTTTGTTCACCCACTTCTAAGGTGGATGAACAAAACCACATGATCCTGGCCGTGGGTAGTGAACAATTTGATCGTTTATAGGAAGTGGATGAACAAAAGAGAACTGCTTCCTAAGTGGCTTGGTACCTTTCTTTTGGCTGTGTTTGATTGCAAGAAAATGTGTTTCACGGAAATAGGTTCATTTCCACCACTTCCACGTAACTAATTTTTTGGGGGGCCAAAGAAGCCTATTTCATAAAATTACATTAAAATGCAAGGGTAATTGGGCCCCTAATTCTGTAGAATTAAAAATGCAAACAAATAGTGGAATTTGTATTATTTCTGCGGAACTAACCCATCTTCGTAGAATTTAAATGCTATCAAACACAGGTGGAGGTTGTGGGTTGAATCTACAACACCATAGTATTACCATGTAAGTTTGCCTCGTGTAATTAAGTTGGGGATTTACTGATTTCTTTTTGTCTGTGTTAGAAATGATCCAATTTGAATTAAAATTGCCATTAATGCCTCTCTTTCAATAATCTTAAGAGAAAACGACTAAATAGTCATTTTTCCCAATTATTACTACAGTTTGATCACAACTATCATTTTTTTTGTCTAAAACATCTTTTGGTGACTTCTTTTTTACTGTTTAGTCCTTTCTTTAACAAAAAATAACCTTTTAGTCTTTTGTTGAAATTCGTGTAGTGTTTTACTTGTATGTATTACCAATTTTACCCTTTCTTTCTTAATTTTTAAAAGTGGATAGCTGAAGAGAGAAAAAGTTTGTTACTTTTTGTTTTAAATCTTTAAAATGCTATATCTTCTAAACTATAAATTAGATTTTGATAAAATTTATATTTTTTGAAAGCTTTCGACGAGATCTTCAAAACTAGACCAGACAATAATACTTTTTTTTTTGAAAGACATGTAAATTCGAATTTGCATACTTTAAAGTAATGTTTTAAAAACCGGACCGGTAATCGAACCGGAGAAGCTAGTGGGTTGGCTTAATCTGGTTCAACCAGTGAGTTGACCAGTGGGTTGACCAGTGGGTTAAGTCTAAACTATTAATACAATAACAACAATAAAAACATATTGTTTTATGCAGCACAGTTGGTAAAGTGTCTTTTTGGAGTTACTTATGGGTCTCGTGTTCGAAACTCAACAGTTTAAGTTTTAGAAAATGCTAAAACTCTTAAATAACAATTAGTTGCATAGCAATTATACTGTTATAATGACAACAATCTAATGGTAGCTGAAATGGTAAGAGGTTTGTCACTTTAGGGTCCCGGGTTCAAAACCCAGCAAGCTCATTTTTACAAAATGTAAAAAATTATAACACTTTAACTTGAAAAAAACGGGTTCAAAAATCAACTGGGTGACCTGGTTCACTGGTTCAATCGGCCGGGTCGACCGGTTCACATTCAAAAAGACAGTTTTTGAGAAAATTATTGGGTCAATGTTGACCCGAACCGGAAATTTGACTGGGTCACCGGTTCACCGATTGAACCAGCCGGTCCGGTCCGGTTTTTAAAACACTGCTTTAAAGTGTTTCCAGAGTTATTGCATATATATATATATATGTATGTATTTTATGCAAATTGTATTTTGCATACATATAAATGCATGCAAAACACAATTTGCATACATTCTTCATATTGTGTTTGCATGCATATAAACGTTTGCAAAAATTATTTTGCATGCATTTAAATGTCTTTACAGTGTGTTTGCAAGCATACAAACGTTTGCAAAAACTATTTTGCATGCATTTTAGTGGATGCAAATTGTGTTTTGCACCCATTTAAATGTCTTCATAGTGTGTTTGCAAGCATATAAACATTTGCAAAAACCATTTTGCATGCATTTTAGTGGATGCAAATTGCGTTTTGCATGCATATAAATGGATGCAAATTGTATGCAGATCGAAAGCTATAAATGTTATTTTGAACCTAAATCTATATAAAAACATTCAAAATTCTTTCATTCTTTTGTTTAAAATCATGCAAAATATTTTTAACAACATTTTGCATAATTGTTTTGCAAAACGCATTTTGCATAATTTTTTTGCAAAACGTATTTTGCATACTTCGTAATATAATTATTTTTTTTAAAGAAAAAAATATTGTTGACTAGTCTCATTTGAAAGATCCCAATGTAAGATTTCCAAAAATATAATTTTTATGAAAAACTAATTTGTATTTTAAAAGTTATGTCATTTTTTGTTTAAAAACAAAATAAAAAAGTTAGTTGGTGCTTACTGCTTGTGTATTTATTGTTGGGGTATTTTTGTCCAGCAAAATGCACATGTGTAGCTTTTCATTTTTTTGGACTAAACTGTCATAATACTTTTAGTTGGGACTGAACCATCATATTACCCCTCAAATAGGACTAAACCGTTGTTCCCCCTAATCTTAAATATAAAATATTCTTTTAATAAAAATTACATAAATACTCCTTCAATACATTTCTTTTAGTGCAAACATAGTGTAAAGATCACTTGCAACACACAATATGACCATTCGTAAATCTTATATTATCTCCATTAACTTATTATTTATTTAATTAATTATTTTTTTCTTATGAAACGCTTGTCGATCAATTGTGATAATAGAAATTTTATTTATATTTTATAGTTAAAAATTTATAATATTATTTAAAATATCTTCAAATGAAAAGTTAGAAAATAGAATTTGTCGTACTTACATTAGAACTTTTCTAAATGCGAGCCTCCCACACGTGCTACGCCATGTAAGTTGGTTGTCTCTCAACAAATTAATTTTACCCCTCACACGGGCGCAACACATGTGATCAGTTAGCAAATTATACGCCACGTTATTTGGTTAACTTATTTATAAACTTACTTTGGCCACTCACGCGTGTTACGCGCATGTGAGTTGGCAAATTATGCAGAGCGTTATGTGTGAATCGAGTGTAAAGAAATAAGGTTGTAGGATATTGTAGATATTAAGTAAAATGTAGCAGGGTATTTTAGGAAAACACAAAAAGGACACGTTGATGCTTTGAAATTAGCCTTACTATTGAGACTCATAAAAAATGGCTCAGCTCAAACGATTCCCCTTTCTCTCTCTTTCTATCTCCTTTTTTCTTATTCGGCTTAGCTCAAGCGGCTAGCTCGAGCCACACTATTCATCCGATAGAGCCTCTTACATATAATTAAAATAATACTTTTCTCTCTTATGGTTATAATTTTTCGGCGGCCCTATGCTAAAAGTTAATTTGAAACTCATTTCGAACTTTAATGATTCAGACACAATAACGAAAAAATATGCAATATGTGAGTCAAAAACACCAATATAAATATTTTATTCAAAATAGCACGCATATGGTATGTTTTCCCCCAAAGGGAAAGGCAATATA
>MVGT01004129.1:66441-96991 GCA_002174775.1 Macleaya cordata
GATGAGGATGAAACCCATATTGTTGAACCAATCTCTTATTCCTTCAATTGTAGTTCTTCAATCACACTAAAAACATAACCAAAAACATAATAAAAATTACTACACAACTAAAATCTACAATTTCGTACCCCAAATAGATCTGATTTCCAACCTCAACATTCCTCCCCTTTATATACACATTTCATCCACACTTTACAGCTCAAATTAACATAAAAAAATTATAATCTCACCATTAATTCAAGCCATCCCACTATATCCTTGCATGCCATGAGAGAGAAACCACCCAAGTCTATTAATTCCTTCACAATGATGAAAACCTAGTTTTAGATCTAGATTTGAGAGAGATTTGGAGAGATTTCAACCATCCAAACTCCACTCGAAATTATGCCCTAGATTTAAGAAAGAAATTGAGATGAGATGGAGAGGAGAGAGGAACGTGAGTTAGAGAGGAAGATTGGGAGATGGAGATGAGACAGTGGCGTGGGAGAGAGAGAGAGGGGAAGACGTCTGGAGAAGAAGAAAGGAAGAGAAAGAAAAAGAAAAGAAAGAAAAGGAAGGGAAAGGAAAAAGAAAAGGAAAAAGAAAGAAAAGAAAATGAAAAAGAAAAGAAAAAGAAAAGAAAAAGAAAGGAAAGGAAAAGGAAAAGGAAAGGGGGGGAGGGAAAACCGTGGGTTTTTTTTTATTTTTTTATTTTTTTTCTATTTTATTATATTTTATTTAAAAGATTATTTTTATTTGTTTTTGTTGTATATCATTTTTGATGATATATGATGCACCCTAGCAAAATTAAAGACCCTTCTTTCTTTGTACACCATTGGATCTAGGTCCCATTCAACAAAACCTACAAAATAAATAAGAAATACTGAAATTATTATTACAAGAGTACCATAATTGTGATAGAATCACTTATGCAATAAAAAGAAAGAAAATGTAAGATTTGTTATAAATATAAACTTTTAAGCACAATAGGGTCCTAATAATGCCTAGAAAAAGTATTGAGATATGCAATTTTAGGCATTTATCAGGTGGTACAACATTCTCTTAGCGATCTAACAAGCAAAATCTTCAAACTACTTCTTCTAGTCACTCAGAGATTATCGCTTTACATGGAGCAAGCAAAGAATGTTTATGGCTTAGGTCATTAATTGGACACATCAGAAGCTCTTGAAATCTACTCTATATCATTGATGTATCAATAGTGATCTTTAAAGACAATGTTGCATGCATATCACAAGTCAAAGAAGGATACATTAAAGGTGATAGAACCAAACATATTTTGCTGAAACTCTTTTATTCTCACTATTTCTAGAAGAGTCATGAAATTGACATCCAATAGATACAATCATATGAGAATTATGTTGATCTATTCACCAAGTCTCTACCAACGACGACATTCAGAAAGCTAGTTTATGGAATTAGTTTGAGACATATGTATCATCAAATAAACTGATATTGATGGACTGTTTTATTAGGGGGAACATTATCAATTTATCATCATACAAGTACCAGCTGGACATTATCGTGTTGTACTCTTTTTTCTTTGTCAAGGTTTTGTCCCTCTGGGTTTTCCTTGTCAAAGGTTTTAACGAGGCAGCTTATGCGAGTCCAATACTATTCTAAGTTTATGTTGTATTCTTTTCCTTCGCTCAGGTTTTTATCCCTCTAAATTTTTTTGACAAGGTTTTTAATGGGAAAACTATCTTAGAATAGTGGACATCCAAGGGAGAATGTTATAACATGACATGTGGCTATCCACGAAACCACTTACAAGGTAAGTCATCATATATGTGTCAATTTCTTAAGGTGTGTATTGCCACCATTTGACACATGTTACATGTGTCAATTGTATAAACTCCCTTAATCCCTATGTATACGTACTCTATTTTGTTGTTGGAATGAATGAAATGTAAGAAATAAGCATAAGTGAATGAAGTTAGTGATATAAGTTTTCTCTCTGCTATTTATATATGAGTCTGGATATATGTACATGCTTAAATATACAGGCTAGATGTACAGCCTCTTGTGGGGCCCACATGAGGTTGATCTAAGGGTCGTGGTTTTGTGAAAATGTTTTCTTCATCATGTAGATCATCTTCACAAAAAATCAGCTCATTCTAAAACTTTTAGCCCCACCAAACGTTGATCGGAATTTGATTAAAAATTAACGGTGAGAAATGAACGACGAGAAAAATAGACAATTTTTAGTGGGGCTAGAACCCTTAGAATTTACTAATTTTTGGTTAAAATGATCTACATGATGAGGAGAACATTTTTACAAAACCTCGGTCCTTAGATCAACCTCATGTGGGCCCCACAAGAGGCTGTACATCTAACCTGTACATTTAAGCCTGTACATATATCCGGACTCTTTATATATTAGTACTCCGCAAATAGTGTAGTTAGTTTTATAACAAAATAGAATTTTTTCGTACCTTTATATAGAACATTTTTAAATATAATATGTCTCTCTCTAATGGTTCCCATTTTCCGGCCCTATGCTAAAAGTTAATTTGAAACTCATTTCAAACGTTAATGATTCAAATATATTAATAAGAAAATATGCAATATGTGAGTCATAAACACCAATTCAGGTATTGTTATTCGAAAAACAACCAATTAACATAGATGCAAACACACTTGCATAGTGTATGTGTTTCTTTCCAATGAAAAGGCAAAAAAAAAAAAAAAAACATATACCAGCTAGCTTAGTTGGTGATATATGTTATTGTTGATAGTTTAGACCCCAAGTTCTATTCCCATTAATATCGAGTTACTCATATAGTAAAAACAGACTCACCTTTCAAAAAAAAATCAAGGTTGATAAGACTTAGGAGATGTTAGTGGAAACAAAGTAAGTAGTTCCGGTTCTGAACCAGGTCTAGATCGGGGAGAAGGATGCAAATAAAACCGTCTCTCTTTGATCGCCTTTTCTTCTTCTTCCTTGGCATTTAAATCAACAAATGATGTTGGTTTTCCTTCTTCTTCTTCTTCAAAGATCGATAGGTTCGAAAATTTCTTCGAAGGGCTCGGAATTAGACTAGAATTAGTCATCTTCGTAGGGGAAAGAATTGATTCCGGTGTATGAAAACAGGGTCTGGATGGAGATAGAACAGGTGAACCCGATTTAAATTGAAAACCGGGTTTTACTATTTCAAGTTTGGATTTTGAGTATTGCCTTCTCTCGTGGAGTTTGAATGTTGGTTTTTTGACTCCTATGACTTTCATGGCTGCTCCTTCACTGGCTGAACCTGCATTGTTTAATTGAGGTACATTCGATGTTCCGCTGTTATCGGTATCAGATGAACCAGTTAGACGCTGAACGAGTTCACGGAAGGTGCTTGTATCGGCCTGGACGAAAGTCGTTAATGGCGTCGAGTCCTGCATGGCTTGGCTTGCTGGTTTTTCCATGAATTAAATCTAACCTGCCAAGTATGATTAGACTATAGAAATGTTGGAAATGGTAGATTAACCCAAAAAGTTAAAGAAAGAGAAGTATCTTAAATGTATAGGGAACATTAGGTACATGGCTGCGCGCCTGCACCCCAATTTATTCTTACACTCCCTTTACACCCACATATTAGCCCAACATAGAGATGAGGTTGATTTCTTTTGTGACGATAATCTACCCAAAAAGAAAAATCATGTCCATCTAAAGCTTCTAATCCCATCAATAGTTGGTTAGAAGTTAGACAATTAAATGAGAGAAGGGATCAAATACCTCCATTCAAAAATGCCCAATTTGTAACCCATTACATAGAAATGTTGAATTTGCAACCAACTTTTGATGTAGTTAAAAATTTTAGACTTGGATGGTATTTGGACATGATGAAGTACAAGGTGAGGAGAACCTTGTTACAAAAAATCAGCATTTAGATCCTCTCTATGTGGGCCCCACACCAATGGGGTTTAGAGGGTTACAAAATTTAGAATGATGTGATATTTGTAACGATGAGCTATATGGGAAGAAATCAGCCCTTGGATCATTTCATCCATTTGTATTATTTCCATAGAACTAACCCATTTCTATGGAATTCAAATGCTAAACACAACCTTAGTTTGTAGGTGGATATAGTTGATTGAATTCATTCCCGTGATATGATAAGAATGCAAGGATTAGTCGCAATAACCAAAAACTCATCACAATGACAACTACTTCCTACTTCCTACTACCTCGCTTCTTCGCTATTTTACAGCTTGTTTACACTAGTTTATTGGACCACATGAAAATGATCTAATGATTTTTTTAGAATGACTGACCACGAAGATCAACCTCATAGAAAATCACGTCATTCTAACTTTTAACTCCATACAAAAATTGTTAGAAAATTAACAATAATATGGTTCAAATTAAAATTTGGATCGACATTAAATGATTAAAACCACGTAAAATTTTGGGGATAATATCACCAAGCAAATCAAATTCTGAAAGAAAAATCCGGGAAAAATATTAAAGTTGATCAATCCTTTGTCAACTCAAAAGAAAAAGAAAAACACAGAATATTGTGATTTATAAACTCAAATTGTTGTGACAATTTCCTAAATTTAAGAAAATTAGTGTAATGGAAAAGAAAAACACGCAGAGATTACTGCCATTAATAATTAAAAAACTAAAATTGTTTAATTCAAGCATTTCCCAATTCTTACAAAAAAAAAAAAAAAAGATAATAACAGAGAACAATGGAGAGAGATCAAACCTCTTGTTCGTGCAGCCATTTTTTCCCCCACGACGTTAACCCAAGATAGAGCAAAACAGCAAGAGAAGGTTTTCACCAAATACTCAGTTTTGTAGAGAGAGAAAGAGAGGAGAGAGAGAGAGAGAGAGAGAGAGAGAGAGAGAGAGAGAGAGAGGAAGAATAAAGAAAATGCTTATGCGAGGGGTGAAAAAATCCGCTAATATGGTTAACTGGCTAAACACTGGAGACAGTCCAACGCCAGTTAGGACAAATGAAAAGGAACCTCAGGCTGAAACCGCCCCCCATTGCCACGTCATCAGTTTGTTGAAAAAGGTTAGATGTCGAGCAATTTACTTAAATACCCCTTACTTTCTCACCATATTGCAATGGTGTCCATAGCTCCTTCTAGTTTTTGCTGCTCAACAGCACAAAATTGTTAACCCAAGCACGAGCTAAAAATGCGCGTGAATCTCCATACATGAAATCTCTACCGAGTATTTAATATGCAACATCGGATGGTCCTAGAGATTTGTGTGGTGTGAAAGTAACAAAAGGAATCTCAATTCTCAAATGATGTTAATTAGGCTTCACACCAAAAATAGCTTTGATTTGTTATTTGTAACCAACAATTCCGGCACCAGTAGTACTTTTTGGACCGACCATTTAACAAAAGAAATGTCCTACGCTTATGTGGCATAGTGGATCCCACTGCCACATAAGTTGCAAACCCTTTGGAAACACTTTTGAGAAGATAAAAATGGTGGGTCCCACCCTGCCACATAAGTGTCTGAAACGGTACCTTTGATTGGTTATTGACCATTCATGTCCCCACCAATCACTTGATTGGGTCATCTTGACCCACGTTAGTCGTACCTCTAGTCTTCATGACAGGTTGTTCCCAAAACCACTCAACTCAATTTTTACAAAAATGCTGAAGAAAAAAAAAGAAAAAATTTCTGCGTGGTTATCAGAGGAAAATCAACTTAAAATTGTAGGTTTTGTTACATGCAAATATATATTAGGGCTCATAATGGTTATCCAGCTGAATTGGTCGTTTAAAACCATGTGAGCCATTTATATATATATGAATTGGAACTTGGAAGGAATACCTTAGAAGGAGAGAGATTTCAGTCATCTTGGCAAAGGAAAACCTTCTTCAAGGCATTGTGTTCTAATGTCTTGCATGAGGCGCTGAAGCAGTGTCGGATTGCTTGTAACAACACCATCTACACGTTCAAATAGCATTCTCTGCATGGAATCTGCATCGTCGACTGTCCAAGCATACACTTTCTTATTCCTCCTGTTAAAAATAAACAGTTGAGAATGGATTTACGTAGACAAATACACAAGCCTGCACACAATGACATGGGATCTGATTGTTGCACCCATCCTTATAATACACAAGTGTAGATATATATCCCTACTTATGGTTGATTTGATCAGATGTGTCTCCCAATATTTAAAAATATTAAATATACCTCCCCCTGACCTTGATCAACTGATGTTGGCCAACTGAAAAACATGATCAGGGTTGGTTCAAAATCAGAATAACCAAATTCTGTCAGTGGTATCACAATAACCCTTATTAATTAGAATATGCACGGAATCCACTCGATCACAATGAAGAGACGTATCATAATGGCAATTTAAGAACTAAAACGAATGAAAGTCAATTTGATTTTGATTTTAAACTAATTCCCAAGTGAGTTTTGGGTCATGTTTTTCTGTTAATCAATGACTTTTGACCAAGGCCTAAGTGGGTATGTCTCATTTTCGAACAAAAACAAATCACATTTTTCTGTTGGTCTATAAAGTTTGACAAAAGTCTAAGGGTGTATGTCCAACTTTTTTAAAACGTTAGAAGGTATGTCATCGTAGTAGCAATAAAAAAGTAGGTGTGAATGTCTAAAAAAACGATTTTATTTTTTGAAACATATGGGTGCCCAGACACACGTACAGGAATTTAGTTGGAGTTTCATACCCATGCAGAATTCTCACAAGCTCCTCATCCACCAAAGGATGGTAGACACCAACAAGACCAGCCTTTTTCATTCTTAATAAGTTGGTTCTAGCACCAGTTGAAGGATCATTCATGACAATGTAACCTACCTGCAAAAAAGAATAGCATACAATCAGTAAAGTACAAATGCAAAGATAAGTATAAAGCACGACATTGTAATATCCTCACAGACTAAAACATTTTGTTTTATGAAGAGGCTTATTATCTGCAGTCAAGGAGAATGAAACTTCAAATGTTCACTCAGACAAAAAAGGCATGGAGACATATTACTAGTGGGTGGCGCATGCGTCTGCACGTGTACATTATATTCAGGAAGGCTAATGAAAGAAAGTAATGTTTGTGATGCAAACAGTACAGACTAATTTTTCTCCTGTTGCTTTCTGTGAAAATGAGAGCAAAATGTGGTGGGAAGAATGAGTAGGAGTTATTGCTTATATAATATTAGTCATCGAACACTAGGTAATACTATTTAATGTTATCTAATGAGTTGAGTTACCTAATCTTAAAGTTCGTTAAATGTCTAGTATACCCTCCATTAGAAAAACAAGAATTTCAATTTTGATAGTACATTCTGCTTATAAGAAAACTCGTAAGAGAGAATTCTGGAAGTTTGGCAAAATAGATTCGCCATAACTTCAAGTATAAGCTTCACTATAATAGTATAGATGAGAAGGTTATTGTTTTAGCTTAAGCCTGTGCCAAGGTGGATTAGCCCTTCAAGATGGTGGGCCAGCTTAGCAGACTGCCCATATTACAAGGCTGAGGGGATCAAAATGAAATCTCAGCACTAACTCAAGGAGGGCCCAAATCAAGTCAATCTTTTGAGAAGCCTTCATTTCAAAGTTAAACTAGATAAACAAAAAGGGCCATGAAAAGGTCAGAAAAGCTGAAATCATTCTTACAGTAGCATCCGATGAGAGTCTGATTAGATCCCTAGCTAAAATGTCACTTTTAGCCCAAATAAGACAGTTTTTACACTGTGTTCTCTCTACCTGCAAAATTTCAAAGTGAAAACCTCAGCAACTACGTAAGCTCATAGATGCCAGCATTGTAAAATATGGTCTTCAAAATTCCAACTTATAAGCTTAAAACAAGAAGAAAGAGGAAGAAGAATAATTTGATAACGGTTTCATGTGAAACAGATCAGTTAAGAAGCATAATGTGCTTGAGCTAATTACTTATTTGAATAATTTGATAACGGTGCCAATTTTAGTAGACTAAGGTGGTGTTTGTTTTTTCTCTAAGCATCTGAATCTGACTTTGTATTGTATAGGATCTCCAAGCTTAGGAATTTTAAATAAATTCATCTGGATTGTACATAGAGTTACAGTTCTGTTAGAAGTTTATATTTCAAGGTACCACGTGAACAATGTTCCTAGTTTTACTATACTTTCTAAGTTCAGTCACTAGTTAGTTTATCATTTTGTTTAGGTGTCCTAGTTGTGCTAGTTTCCTAATTGTTTTAGGTTTCTTACTTTTGTCTATAAATAGATTGTATTAGGGATTGATTTTCATTATTGAATTGGAATAAGATTTTCTGAGTTTTAGTTTTTAACTTGGTATCATAGCTCTTTGTTCTTAGGAGTTTCGTCGCCGGCGGCAGAATCATTGCCGTCTGTGGACCATCACTATTCTTTCTTTCCTTCTCCTTTATTGTTTTTTTGTTTTTAATAGTACTGAAAACAGTACTCGTGAACAGTGCTGTGAATAGTGCCGTGAACAGTACCCATTGTGGACAGTACTCGTGAACAGTGCCTAAACATTTTTTTGTGCATCCCTTGCTTTCGTCTTGGAGTTTTCTTCCATTTTTTGGTGAATCAGCAGTAAAGGTGTATCTTTTGTGGTGTTTTGCATCTTATATCTATATCTAGGGTTTGTTTGTGGTATGGATTGTATGGTAGATGCATGAAGATTTTCGGGTTACAAAAGGTGGAAGTTTTGTGTTGCTGTTTTGTTTTAGAAAGTGGTGCAGAGGAATTGAGTGTCAATCTTAGGATCAGATTTCTACAGATTTTTCCCCCATGAAGTGTGCCATCCCCTTCTCCAAGTGGATCTTCATCATTGGTTGGTATTCGTTTGCTGTTTTGGATCATCTACAAGTAGGTCTTCATCATTAAGTTGTGTTTGTTTGAAGTTTTGGATCTTCTCCAAGTGGTTTTGTGAAACCCTACTTTTTGGGTTTTCATATTTACAAAATTGTGACGCCATCATCATCAACAACTTTCATCCCCTACCGATTATGTTGTTATAGGTCTAGTTTCATGCAATACCATTAATCTTGTGCCTCATTTGTGTGCCTCCTCAAGTTGAGGAGCAAGTGTTTAAGCCAAAGTAAGTGATACTATTGGTTGTTGGTTGTGTCATGTGTGTTTTGCCCTAGTAAGTGATGATACTAGTTGGCTTTGCCTAAGGCAAGTTTGCCCGTGGTGGTTATGTGTTTGGGTACGAGATTTCATGGCTGTTGCTTGAAGCTTGAAGGTGACAAGTTTTATTGTAAGGGGGAGTATTGGTTAACATGTTGGAAGTGTGTGTATGTTAGTACTGTGTTAAGTGTTTGAAGTGCTGAAGTTAGTGGTGTTGCGTTCGATCCTTTGAAGATCTAAACGTTTATCAAGACAGTTCAAGTTTCACAGTTTGACACATTTTCAAGAAGATAAGTAAAGATTAGTTTGGACTTTGGAGACATTTGATGAAGTCTTTTGCTCTACTTGTGCTCGGTTTCTACTCATTATGGCAAGCTGAACATGTTTAATCTCTATGCTCCAGCTTGAGGGGGAGTGTTAGAAGTTTATATTTCTAAATTCAGCCACTAGTTAGTTTCTTATTTTGTTTAGGTGTCCTAGTTGTGCTAGTTTCCTAATTGTTTTAGGTTTCTTACTTTTGTCTATAATAAATAGATTGTGTTAGGGATTGATTTTCATTATTGAATTGGAATAAGATTTTCTGAGTTTTAGTTTTTAACTAGTTCAATTTTTTGGTTGAATAGTAGCTTTAAAAGTCTGACTCAACCAAGAGGTAATATTTTTCAAACAAGTCAGATTCAATCCAAATGAGTCAAATTCAAACAAGTAAGACTCACACGAGTCATATTCAGATTCCTAAAAAACAAACACCACCTAAGCCCATTCAGGAAGATCGGCTAATTTCCTAAAATGTTATACTAGTAGAGTCATATTTTCGGTTAAAGTATATGCCACTCCCAAGCATAAGCTTGAGAGAAAATCAGTATTCATGTGAAAGGATTTCGGAAAATTTTCAGCATGCTTGCCAACCTGACACTATCCCCCTACTTACGAGCTTGGACCGAACTGCAGGTTGACACTTGACAAGAACAAAAGCAACATATTTTCCGCATGTGTTGGAATTATATAAAAAAGGCACATTAACTACTTACAACAGAAAGAATATCTGATGCTAGCCCTTTTTCATAGAATGGAGGTCCAACTTTTGCATCCAAGATCACCTGTCGAACTGATCTAGATATTAACTGAAAAAAAAAACACAAAAAACATTATACATATATTATTTAGGAAAAGCTTCAGAAAGTAAAACTGAAGGATTTTATCCAGATAGACAAATCGTGGGCAGGGGCGCAGGGCTGACATTTGATGGCATTTGATTAGTAATATGGCATGATCACAAGATACGTCATCCACAGTATGCTGGATCTATCTAGGACGCTGCTATTTGAACATTGAAACCAATGTTGCAATTGTAACATTGGGCTGTGGGGCACACATGGTTACGCTTCAAGAGCTGAAATTTTGTGAGGTTGTTCTTTTCACTATGCAGATCATCCTCATAAAAAATCAGCCTATTCTAAAACTTTTAACCCCATAAAAAATTGACTCTTTTCCTCACCGTTAATTTTCAATCAACTTCCGATCAATTTTTGATGGGGTTAGAAGTTTTAGAATGGGCTGATTTTTTGTGAGGATGATACGCATGGTGAAGAGAACAACCTTACAAAATTTCAGCTCTTGAAGTGTAACCATGTAGGCCCCACAGACCAATGTTACAATTGTAACATTTGATCTCAATGTTCAAATAGCAGCGTCTCTAAATAAGTCATCCATAATATGCCATGTCTATCCAAAAAAGTATACTGAAAGAGGAAAAGAAAAAGTCAGCAAAGTGACTTCCGAAAATACCACTAAAGCATCTTCAACTGTAGACATTTCTTGATCCTGAAACTCTTGTTGGAATAGATGGTTGGCACCCAGTTCTTTTATCTACAAACACAAACTATAATACATTATCCAATCAACACTATTATAAAAATATTTACAAACTAAACAAAGAAATAGAGGTCACATAAGGAAGCGCATGGTATGATCATTTCTTGAACTGTTGAACATTTAAACCTCTAAACTATTCTAGAACTTTAGAAAAAAAAAAAAAAAAACACTTCATCTTTGTGATGATGGTTTGAGTAAATACATCACCGTAACATTAAAATGGTTACCTATGTAAATAATTTTTTACTGTCGCCTGGATTTAAACGAGAAGCGAAGGGGAAAAGAGTTTCAGTTCCTCTAGAACAGAATGACAGGCTGCTTTACTCAATTAACATAAAATATATATCGAGAGAACTCTCACCTCTTTATTGCTATGGTACCCAACTTTAGCAGTCATGTTACGAGAAATCCGCTGCAAATCCCTGCCTGTGTCATGTGAAAATCAAATCTCCCTGTAGTTTCAAGACATACCTCTAATGACGACCATCAAAGAAGACAACACTAAGACAAGAAGAAATGGCTTAGGAATACATGCTGCCTACTGAAGAACCTCTTCCTCCAAAATAAAGTTTAGACTGTGTTGAAGTATACAAAATACAGCGTATCACTCTCTATCGATTATGATTAGGAGTTTTGTTCTACAATAATAGTTTGCCAGTAAGACTCATATGTAGAACAAGAAGGGGAATAGGTAGAAGGCTGTTAACTATCTAATGTAGAAATTTTAGGCTGCTGTATTGTAAAAATAATACAAAAACAGCAAGGCGGAAAAGGGAGAAACTACAAGTATTGCACCAGTAGAGTTCTAGGAATCAGTCCTAGAGACCTTAGGCATCACACCTAGGGTAGGTTGCATCACACGAACCTCAACGGCTGCAATGGTTGCTCAAATTTTCTGTAACTTCATTCATATCTCCAAACTACAGATTACAAGCATATATATAGAGTAGTACACCTCATGCAGTAATAAATGATAGTAAAGACCGACTTTTTGGACTCTGCAGAATAAAATATATCAAAAATAAGAGTCAACAACTAGCTTCTAGATTTTTACCCATGAAAAAAAGCATGCTAAGACTCTAGGAATAAGGACCTATACTTTATGTTTAGACTTGTACCCACCTCAAGAAAAGCAAATATAGACTAGGGCTGACTGTACTACAGCTGTACAGCCAACACAATAAGACATAAATGCCAAACTGGACTAGGCCCAATTATGTAAGAGCTCAAGTGGGGTATTCATCAACCAGAATATGCCAAAAAGGCTTGGGCCTTAGATCCTCTCTTCTTTTTTACGCTTTGATACACTTCTAAAGGCTGCTCCCACTGAGCTCCATCACTGTCTTTGTAGTATGACTCTAGGTTATCATCTATAAATAATATTCTCTCTTTCACTATTGACAATGTTCAGAGCCTTTAAAATCAAGTGCGTAATTGATCTTGGTGCTTTTTCATTTTCCAACTGCGGTAGCCACTAGTCACCATATGTTAGCCGCATCAAAGGTTGAAAATCCCTCTCTTTACATCACAAATCTATTTTTCTAAAAAATTCTCGCAATTCTTGAACCCATTTTCCAGCAATGGAAGTCGTCAGAACGGCTTTTCCAGCTGAAACCCGAACAGATCGAAGAGGTTCACCTATGCCTATTGAATAATTTAGAAACATGTAACTAAACTCAAGTATCATGAAAGATATGAACTTTCATGATCTAGTTCCTACTTGTATATGGGAATTATATTCAGCTGCAGGTACCTTCATCTGGTGAAAGTGGAACGTGCAACGTGGATACTACTACATTTATTGGACATACTACAAGCTTTGGACATCTCCAATTGAACCCTACAGAAAGTGACGTGTTTGCTTGTTCTATGTATAGAAACCAGGATCCACATTATCTCATGGATTATTTTGGTACGAGCTTTTAACGAGCCTATCTGATTTTAGTTGATCAAGCTAGGGACACATCTTCATCATCAAAGAATGATTCTTCAGTGGCAAAGTAGGAACAAATTTTTCATCAGCAATCTCAAGAATATCTTCAATCCATGAGATTTAGGAAGGGTGTCAAAGTATACTGTATAAATGATACTGTGTATCCAACTACATTACTATCAATGAATTAGGATTAGGAGTTTTATTTTACCAAAATAGTTTTCAAGTAGGACTCTTTATTTTAGTAGGAGTAATAGGGATCTCTTTATCATCTATAGATAATAATCTATCCATCACAATTGACAATAAGAGGAGATTATCAATTCGTAAAACATCTATATGTATTATGTATAGTTTGGCATAATGTACATTCTTTCGTGTGGTGACTGCTGAGCATTAAGATGTATTTTCTCAGAAGATTAATAATTAGAAGAATTTATGAAAATCCAACCGTTAAGATATAGGTTAATGCTAATTGCTAAGTAAGCAAGAATTATATTAATTGAAATACAAATTTTAGGCAATTTCTCCTAAAAAGGACAGAACTTTCGAGTTTTAAACATCTTGAAGTCTAGTTTGCATAATAGTGTATTATCAAGTTCCAATCTCTATTTGGAATGTGGTTCTTCTGGAAGCTTCCAGAACATCAGAATTCTTACTGTCTATTAACAAATAAAAACTTTTTTTTTTTACTTTGGAGCGGCAAAGTAGTTCAAAAAATTAAGGTTGCTCTCAATCGAACTGAACAGCAGATTCATTTCAGTAGTTGCACAAACAACTAAGTAATAGGAATTTTCAGCATTGAAAGACAAAACTATACCTGTCATGGAGAGCAAACAAAATCCCATCGGAAGATCGAGAAACATCAATCTCAATGCAGTCTACTTGAGAGAGAAGAGCACTCCGATATGCAGAAATCTGTCAAATGAGAAAGAAAAAAAATATTATATATTAGTTTGTTTAAACAATACATAACTACTAAAGGGTTAGCCAATCTAGGCCCTTTAATCAAATTTCAGAGCCTAATAATGAAGGGCCTAATCTTGTTTTGGTTAACTCTTGAATCTTTTTTTGTGTAATATGCGTGTGTAGAAGCAAAGGTATCTGGTAGTGAATGAAAAATAAGAAATTGCAAGATAACTCAGTTTGATTAGTTATTCTACGAGTTCCATGAGCAGACATTTTGAATTGGTACATCATTAACTTATTGCTGATTTATCATTATTTCTTTCATCAAATTGCTGATTTATGAATTGGTACACAAAGGAACTACAATTTAGTATTGATGCCAAGTGAGTGACCAGCTGATTTATCTATTATTCTTACTGTGGTGAGCTTGTTCCTAAAAAATTCCAGATAACTCAGATCGATTAGTTGTTCTACGAGTTCTTTGATCAACAATTTTGAATCTTAATCAGCTTTAAATAGTTATCTCCTTAAATTTCGTCTTTCTTTTTATGCCTTAAAGAACTCTTCCTTCTCCATTAAACTAGTATTAATTATTCAATAAAGAAAAGAAAGATTAGACCTAATTTAAAGCGTATATACTTACAGTGTTTGGAAAAGCCTTGGTTGGATCACCACCATGAGCACATACTAAAGGAGGATTATTAATCCAACTGCATTTCCTTGATTGTAACTGCAAAAATATAGATCAAATGTTACCAAAACAAAAAAAAAAAAGTTGAAAATGAGTTTCTAGGGTTTGTAATTGATCAAATTCAATAGTTTCTCGGCGAAAAAAGAAATAATGAAAGTGAAGTACCTGTTGAAATCGTCTGAGTCTGAGATGAAAGAAAATGGGAGGAATTACAGCTAACAAAGCAAGAATTAAAAGCAAACGGAAGAATCTCTTTGAAGAAAATCTCAGAAATTGGTTCCATAAACCATGAGCATTTTGTTGATAATAATGTCTCTTCTTCGTCTTCGAAATCGCCATTTTTTTTTTCTTTACAATCTTTCGATCAAATTGATTGATTTTACCTCGTAGCTTCTATTTTGGTAGTTGAAAAATATCATCCTCAGGCTGATTATGGTATAATGGTAGCAACGTCTTCCCTAGATCTGAACCGTTGGATAAAGTGGAAGTTCCCGTATGGCTGAAAGTCGGGACGGGTTGAGGTGGATTGTTAGTGAGGAAATTTTAGATGTGGCGTTAGTGTCGATGGGGTCCTGGGGGTTTCTTAACAATACGACATCTGTTACTTCAAAAGCTGCCCAAATTTTCAATTTTCAATGTCAGAAAAGTAAAAATGTTACTTTTCTATTTTGCCCTTTTTTACTTTTCTTTCTTTCCCTCAAAAACTTACTTATTTACAAATGGGTCCCTAATAGTTGAGAACTATATATATATTATAATGGTCCCTTGAATTTTGACCAAGTCGACATCAAAATAACATGATATGGTCTCCTTGAATTTTGACCAATTCGACGTAAAGACCCTGCTTGGTAGCATAGTAAATATTTGAAGAGTGCAAATGGTTGCAGCAGTAAATATTTACCACAACAAATGATTGTGCCAGTAAATAGTCGTTGTTGCTTGGTATGTTTATTGCAAATTTGGGGAATTATTTTCTGATGCCTGTTATATAAAGCTGGAATCTGGATAGAAAAAATTACAGGGGTAGAGATAACAAGATTTGAGGCTTTAAGAGAGAGAGAGCCGATCAAGGTCTGAAAAAAAGTTCTTGTGTTACTTTGATGAAGCTATCAAACCTGAAATCCTCTTTTTTATGAAGAAGAAAACCCTATTTTATAAAATCTGATGAAACCCTCAAACTGAAACACTTTTTTATGAAGAAGAAGACCCCAATTTCTAAAATCTAATGAAACTCTCAAACTGAAACCCTCTTTTTTATGAAGAAGACCTAATTTCTAAAGTTTGATGAAACCCTCAAACTTAAATCATCTTCTTCTTTTTTATGAAGAGCGCCCCTCTTTTGTGATGATGAAGAAGACCCTCTTAATTTTACCTCTCAATTGTGAGCCCAAAAAAATTCATCTTCTCCCCTCTCACGTTCACGGTTCATCCATGGCTTCTCATGGAGTCTGATTATCACAGCCACTACCCATCACCACAAACAACAAAAATAAACCCATATCCTTCCTATTCTTTGTGTCTTAGAGAGAAAGAGGAGAGAGAGAGGGTCTTCTTCATCATTCCCAAACCACAAACAACAAAAATAAACCCATATCCTTCCCACGCTCTGTCTTTCTCTTCTCAATTTTTGTTTAGAAACTTGAAAAAGAAACTAATAAAACTGAGTATTATACGTGGTTTTGATTTTTTATTTTTTTAATCGACAAAGAGATTGATGATTAGGGACCCATTTGTAAATAAGTAAGTATTTGAGGGAAAGAAAGAAAAGTAAAAAAAGGGTAAAATAGGAAAGTAACATTTTTACTTTTCTGACATTAAAAAGTAGAATTTGGGCAGCTTTTAAAGTAACAGGTGTCGAATTGTTAAGAAACCCTCAGGACCCCATCGACACTCACGCCACATCTAAAATTTCCTCATTGTTAGTTGTAGGTTGGTAACCACGAAAAAGCCTTTTGGACGAACAGTTCGACCAGAAATGAAAGACTTGCTGCCTGTCATCCCACCGTTGTAATATATTCTCACACCCTTGCGTCATTTTCAAATTTGATGCAAAAGTCCCGGGCTAATTATTTTGTGATAATGATCTGCATGATGATTAGAACATCCCTACCAAAAATCATATCATTCTAAAATTTCTTGCACAATTAAAACACTAATTGAAAAAAACGGATGGCATATAAAATCACTCAATTTAGGATGGGCTTAGGAGTTTTAAAATGATATAATTTTTTGTAAGAATGATCTACATGATGAGTAGAACATCCCTACCAAAAATCAGCCATTTGTTCCTTGTCATGTGGGCCCCACAAGAACCTTGTAAACATAATCATAGGTGGGACCCATTACATTCCTTGCCCAAAAATGATTTGGATGGTTTTTCCAAGACTGTTGTTACTGACACTTAAGATTTTTATTGGTCGTAACTTAAGTTAGTTATTTTTTTGTTAATCTAAATTGCACAAAAAAAATAGGGTGCCCTTATTTTCTTTTTTAGTTTTTTTACCATTGTTATAACACTCCCACAAATCAAAGGAATTAAAAATACAAATTAAATTTCCTGAAAGCTCGAGTGGTCGAAATTGGTAAAATGGTGATTTAAGCTTTTGTTTTTCTTTAAAAAAAAGAGAGAGAGAGAGAAAAAAGAAAATGTTAGGAAAGAAGGTCTTCACCGCGATAGTTAGGCAAGCATTTTTCGCAAAGTTTTAAAAAATTATAAAATTAAGCCCTTTCAATCTCCTCAAAATTTTATCCAGAATCCATTTTACAAAAATTGATGGTAGATATTTTATCTGCCTTTTCAATCTCCTCATAATTTCAATCCAATGACTGTTACAACTACTGGAGTATGTTCGTTCTGTTTCCCCCAGAATTGAAAATCTTCACCAGAAAATACTTTTGGTGGACCCATCATACTAAAATATCACAATACATGAGAAATGGCTTGGTAAAAGAAGCTCGACCTATGTTCAATGAAATGCCTCACAGAAATACTGTAACATGGAATTCAATGATTCGTGGGTACTTTCAAAACGGAGAATTTGATCAAGCTATCAGTTTATATGGTCAAATGCCCAATCGTGATCTCTTCTCATACAACACTGATTTCTGGATTAATGCAAAATGGTGAAACTGATTCTACTAAGAAATTTTTTAATCAAATGCCATTCAAAGATGTTGTTTCTTGGATGAGACTTAACAGTTAATAATAGGATAACTCCAAACAAAATGTTGGATAAAACTAATAAATATAGGGATACCTTGAGTGTAGGATAGAAGTGATAAAAATCTTAAGGCTCTGTTTGGCCGCATCAAATTTAGAGAAGGTTTCCTGGAGTTGGATTTTCCCTCATCCATATGGATAAACACTCAACCCAATTAGTGAAGAAGCTATTTGTCTAACATCATCCAGCTTTGGAGAATCCCATCATCGTCCCATGTTTTATCAAAATCCCTCCTTTCTTTTATTTTATTTTATTTTCCTGCAAACAACTAATCCTTCATCTCAGTTGATACTGATCTTTCCAATAGACTTGGAAAACCAATCAAAAGAAAAAAAATTGTTCAAATCTCTAATTTTTCAGCATACAAACTTGAAAAACTATAAATAAAAAACCCATAATTAAATTTGAGTCGAACACGACAATAAAGAGTGAAATTAGGGATTTTTTGGAGTAGGGGATAGTTGCAGAGATAGGATATGGCTTTAATGGAGTTAAGGTGAGAGGGGACAAGAGAGAGAGAGGGGCAGAGCTAGAATTTTGAATTAGTGAAAAATAAAAAAGTTGCGGGAAAGAGAGAAAAAAGCATGGGAAAGAAAATGAAGAAGAAGAGAAGAGAGTCAGGGCTTCAGAGGGGTAAGAGTAGAAAGACACGAAGATATGGAGGAGAAAGAGACGAAGAAGAAGGACCAGAGGACCGGAGGATAAACTTTTTTTCCCTTACTAGGTTTAGTAAAAAACAACTATATGGTGGGTTTCACTTTTCCCAAGTTTATTGGTAGGGCTGTGCAAAAATAATCGGATCCGCCCAAACCGACCAATCTAATCTAATTTGGGTTTGATCGAAACCGATCCAAAGATGAGGTCGAGGCGAATCAGTTCAGAGTTTCTGAAATCCAATGGGTACGGGTTGGTTAGCGGATCCTAACGTGCGAAACCAATACCCAACCGATCCAATCCACTTACCCATATAATAATATATATTTTATAATTCTTCTAAATAAGTAAGGGTAGTAATGTAACTATGTAAGCATGTATATATACATAACACAACACAAAGCTAACCCTAACTTTGATGGTAATTTTTTAGATACAAAAATACAGGTTGGGAGTTTCTCAATATAGTAATTATAGGTCCAAGTTGAAAATATGTGATAGTTTAACCAGGCCTAACTATTGTTTTTTAATTTTATGAGCCATAAATAGAGAGTCTGATAAAGGCCCAATTGGTATATTTAACAGACCTGGCCTAATAGGCCCAAACCGACGAAACCAATCCAATCCAATCTTAATTGGGGCGGGTCAAATTGGATGAAATCCACTGGGCGGATCAGTTTGGATTGAAAACCCAGTATCCAATCACACATTGTATTGGATGCGGATCGAACCAAATACGAGTTTCGATCCGCTGCATACCCCTATTTATTGGTACGGAGACCACTTTTGGAGCTAACTTATCCACTTTTACTGTTTATGCGTGATGAAACAAACAACATTTTTGGGTTTTCTCAGTCCCGGTCTGGGATTTCACGGTACCCAAACAGCACCTAAGTGTCAATAACAACTCTCTTTTCTAATTGTTTGGCAATGGGACCCACCATGCCACTTATGCTTTTGGCACTTGTTTGGTCCAATTGAAGCGTCCTTGGTACTATGATCAAGCAAACCGAAGGTTCATTATTGAATCTTAACCATTTCTCGTTGGGGTTTTGATGGGTTAAAGATTTTTTGTGAGGATGAGCTCCATGGTGAAGAGATCATCCTCACGAAAAATCAGCCATTAGATCTGTGTTGTGGTTCAATTTTTGTGAGGTTGATCTCCACAAAGAGAACATATCAAGAACACATTGCATTGTGATTCGATAGATTAAACCCACGTAAAAGATTTCTCAGAGCACAGTATTTGTATGTTTAGATATGGGCAGCATAATGCAATAGAGTATTCATTTATACTAAGAGCATCTCGAATGCTATTGTGAATATGATAGAAAGTGGTTGCCACATAAGAAAGATAAACATTCATCCCGAAAACCCTTCTCTAATGCTAATGTGAAGAAAGTTATGGATGATGACATGGCAATGGTTAGAGTAGACATTGTGAAAGCAATGTCTAATTTTAAACATTCAACTTCACAATGTCTTCCTATCCTAATCAACACATGTGAACAAAATAATTTTGTCTCATTCAAAAAGTAGTTTTGTCCCATTAAAAAAAGTAAAAGCCACATAAATAAAAAACAATGCATTTAAAACATTTGCATATTGGAGATGCATTCTTGTTTTGAATATCTATTTTGAAGTTATTCATGCCACATAAGTAAGACATTGACTTGGGCAACATGCCAATAGGAAGCATTGGATATGCTCTAAAGGTGACTACTTCGGTGGAAATGATACGCCCCAAACAGGGCTTGATCAAGGACAAATCATGTCCTTGTTATCCAAAGAAGGGTACAAAGTACAAATTTGAAGTTCCAATCTGTCGATTTTACAAGTTCGATCTTTGGTTATGTGAGCTCTTTCTTCTTAGATACCTCTTCCTCTTTTGAATATGCATGATTATTAGTATATTTCTTCATAACCATCGGGTTTCTACAACTCCCTCTTTCTCAAGTCAAGTAATATGGGAAACCAAGGCCGTCTCTGAGATTTTGGAGACCTTGTGTGAATAATGAAAATAGGGCATTTTCTTATGTACTCACAAAAAACACTCAATTTTTTTATGTCAATGCCATATATTGATAAATCAAATTTTATAGAGTTTACATCTCAAAATTAACATCAATTAACAAGTAAGAAATTTTAACACAAATTTACGTGTATATTGGTTGATCTGGGAAAGTACCTTCTAAAGTTGCAAAACCTTAAGTATCTTAAAAAATGTCCATCATATTTAAGACCTCTAGTTTCTTTAAAACCAACCAACATCTTTAAAGTCTCTAGTATCCTAAAAAAAATTAGCATCTAGCTAAGAGCTCTGCGAGTGCAAAACTCAAAAACAAGAATTAAAAAAATCAGTACATATATTAATATAATATATGTGCAAGCAAAATAAATACATGAACATTAACTTAAGAAGTCACTTTCAGAAGAAAAAAATACATTAACTTACCAAAAGCAATACATGGAGACATGGAGTATCATCGAAAAGTTGTCCTTCTCGCATTTTTAGCCACAAAATCACTAATGAAGCTTTTGCCATCAATCTTTTTCAGAAAAGTATTTTCAATAGATATTATAGCCAACCCGTTTAGTCTTTCTTGTGACATAGTCGATCTCAAATAAGATTTTAACAACTTTAATTTCGAAAAACTTCTTTCTGTAGATGCGACTGTAACAGGTATGGTTAATAATATTCTATAAGCAATGCTAGCAAGTGGGAAACAATCTTGACTTTTTATGAAAGTCAATATATCATTAGCTGTCTTTGTTTCTTTTGGTAAAACCACTCGTAAGAATTTTAGTTCACCATATAAGTCCTTCCCATCAATATCAGAAAATTCTCCATGCTTCAAAACAATTTCAAGATGATCACAACATGCTCTCAAATGATTATCATCCAATGAATTTAACTTCTTTGAATCAAATAAAAACCAAAAAATATCCTCATATGCTTGGTATTGCTCAAGCCTTTTTTTTAACTGAACCAATAGCTTGATCTACAACATAGAGGAAATAATGAATTTTAAAAGATTCTTCAGCTGATTGCATAGTCTCTTCATCGACATTCTCATCAAAATGTTTTTTTCCTTCGAATTACAGTGGGTTGATTTCCATTTCAATAACAATTTCTTTAGCAACGATCATAGCTTGTGTGAGTCTAGTTTCTCTAAAATTTTCAAAAAATGCAATCAATCCTTTCACTTGATCTATCGCAACATCAATAAGCATGTCTTTGGATTGTAAGTTTTTGCTAACTAAGTTAACAGCAAACAATATCTCATACCAAATAATCATGCCTAATAGAAACTCAAAATTTCCAATTTCTTGTCTTGCTAAAGAATCAGCTTCACTTCTTATTTTAGAGTCATTGTCAATTTCAGCTAACTCGAGTAAAGCTTCTCTAATTTGAGGTGCTTGGAATCTAATTGCTTTAACACTTTCAACGTGACTTTCCCAACGTGTAGCTGATAATGATTTGACAGTTAGACCAGTTACGCTGTCTTTCGAAATGTTCCATCGCTTTGTAGAATGAGAAAATAATGTATAAATACGTTGTACCACTCCAAAAAATCTTTTGCTTTACCACAACAGTTTGCCATGTCACAAAGTGTTAAATTTAGACTATAACAACCACAAGGTGTATAAAATGCTCTAGGATTTATATCAAGTAATTTTATTTGTACACCTTGGTGTCTCCCTTTCATATTAGACCTATTGTCATATCATTGACCTCGTACGTCATTAATATCAAGCTTAAGAGTTGTTTAACACATTTTGCAATTCTTCAAAAAGTCCTTGTCCAGATGTATCACTTACTTTCAAAAATTCTAAAAAGAATTCTTCTGTTTTTACTAGACTCATAGAAACATCCACACATCATAATATCAAAGACATTTGTTCTTGGTGACTTGCATCTGGAGTACGATCAAGAATTACAGAAAAATATTTTGCCTATTTAATTTTTTGTATGATTGCAGTTTTGATTTCAGAAGCTAACATGATTCTCAATCTATTTTGGATATTATGACCAAGATGTGATAACGAATTTCATTACGTTGTATATGATCTTGCACTACTTTGTTCCTCGAAATGCCATGTTATGTTTACCAAGATATTTAACAACAGAAACTATTCTTCGCAATACTTTCTTCCAATGTTATCTCTCTTTCACAATTAGTTCTTGAACATCTTTATCGATCGTTTGATTTTTTTCTAGTCTTTTACATAAATTAATCTAAGTGTGCATGTTAGTGATGTGCTGATTACTAGCTTCATGATCATCAAGCATAGCACTAAGATGAACCCAATCACAATAACCTTCATTTACTAACAGACTTCTTTGGTGACATTTTTTCAACAACTTACAACAAAAACAAAAGACTTTATCTAGATCCCTCGAATACACTAGCCATTTTCTATCATGTTTCTCTCCATTCGGTAAAATTCGAGTGTAAAATTTCGAGGAGAAACATCTAGATAATTTATCTTTAGGACCTTTTTCCACTGAGAGGTCTCTTAAGGGACCTTTTTCCATCAATAGGTCTGTAAGTTTTGCTTCAAGATTATCCCAAGTTCTTGGATCATAAATGTTCAAAGGAATGGATTGACTTGATTGTTCATTGCCTAAATCATCAACATCTTCATTTTGATTGTGGCCTAAATCATCAACACCTTCATTTTGATTGTGGATTGGATTATCAACACCTTCGTTTGTGGCCTAAATCATCTACTTCTTCATTCTCAACCGAATATCCTTCTAAACCTTGTGGTTCTTTAATGACGAATTTGTCAAGGGCTCCTCTTTGAGATTTGGTCAATTGTTCTATTCTTCTTTATTTTTTTGAGTTTATCATATCCAAATAAGCCTTTTCTAGGAAGCATTTTTACAATAAACAAAGCACATATCACAACCCAATAAAGAAAGTCGAAATAATAGAACTGAGTTGAACTGAAGCCTTAAAGGAAGTTACAATGTGGTTTGCTTGAAAGTTGAAGGCACAAGATAATTTGAAAATCTTAAACCTGCAAAAACATTCATTTGACAAAATCAACTTAAAACTGAAACAATTAAGAAATAAGTAAAGCAATACCCAATACAAAACATTGCTATGAATTCTTTATTTACTGATAAAAAAATACAAACATAAAAAGGAAAATTAAAAAATTAAAAAAATTATTATTTTTAGAATCATACTAAAAAAAATTAAATCAGACTTAAATAGTCTTATTTGGTACTCCAAATTCCAAACTAATTAAAGAGGAAGAAGGATGTGGGTGATTCGATTTGGTCACCCAATGAAATCAAAAGCGGAATAAGACCGTGGATGTTGAAAAATTAAAATCAAACCAGTTGAACTGTTAAAGTATAATTGAAGAGGAACTGAGGAAGAACGAAGAAGATAAAAAAAAAAGGGTTTTGACCCTTTCATCATCTGGAACAAACTTATTGGTTCCTAGTTTTTAAAACCCCCTTATTGTCTTAAGCAATTTTTAAAAGGCCCATTAAAACATCTTATACGGCTATACTAGCTATATAATACAAATGGGCCTTTCAAAATTCTGGGCCTTGTGCGATCATACTGGTCCAGAGTCGGGCCTGTGGAAAACCCTTAATTAAGTTAATTGAGGTAGGAGTATAAGGGTTTGAGGGTTGGCAAGTACCATGGTTGTAGTTGGGGAAGAAAACCTTAATGGCATTGGGAGTATCGTGCGGCACAGATTGTGCCATTTACTCCCTCCCACCAAAAGCAGTTTGTCAATGAGATGTTGACACGTAACAATCCCACCCTCTTATCCCCCGTACTTTAAAATATGAAGGCAAAGATTTAGGGTTAGATACCTTATCAAATTACCACTCACATGCAGTCCAATATCATCCTAATTGAAGTACCTAATTCTATCAGATGACCCAAACCATCCAATCAATCCATATCTACAACCTCGAATGCTAGGTGGGCGGCTCATGTCCCTAAGGTAGTATTACAGCATGATCACGTCAGAGATACCAAATTGGGTATAGTATAATTCAATATCCTCTACAAATGATCATCAAATGATTTAAACCAATAAAAATCATAAAGCACCTAATTTCTATGTAAGTGAACAACACCAACGGTAACAACCAAAGATCTTCTTCTTTTTTCTTTCAAGTTTTAATCATAAAAAAATAAAACAAAAGTCAGCTAAGTTCTAGAAAACTTACTTCCTCTATTCTGAACAACTTTAACAATGAATCATAAATTTTATTATGGCAAGGCTCCCCAATTGTTAAGAATGTATCCCTAATTGAAACTACATAAAAATTGAATTCTCTTTGTATTTTTTTTAGTTTACATCACAACAAAACACTCTGTTTTGATAATTAGGTAAGTTAGTACTTCGTGGATGAAAACATACACAGGTGTCTAGCCTAAGTCATAGAATCAAAGCTCTCTAGATTTCTAACTTAGCTGATTAGCAATTTAGCACCTTACGAGCCACATAACCTTGTATTAGCAATTTATCTGCAAACAACTTATTTATATTCTTGCAACTTGCAAGTTTATCATTAGTGGTAATAGCAAAAAAAAAGGAAAAGAAAAGAAACGAACTTGCGTTCTTTTCCATGAAATAGTGTAATAGAGTTGTTAGCCCAATAATCGACAAACCAAAAACTACAAGCTTAAAACGGTTTACATGGTGTGCTTTCAAACCTTCTTGTTATATACTCCTGATATTCTCCGAGAGCATTTCTAACACATTATGGGTTCTCAATTGTTAATAGCTAAAGGTTATGCACAAAAGGGAAGGTGTTGATTACAATGATGTTTACTCTCCAGTAGTAAGATACACTTCAATCCGCGCTTTATTAGCTATTGTGGCATTTTATGACTTAGAGTTGGAGCAACTCGACGTCAAAACAACGTTCTTACATGGTACTTTGGAGGATGGCATATATGTCACAGTCCGAAGGTTTTGTTGTTGCAAGGAAGGATGAGTATGTGTGTAAACTAAAAAAGTTATTTTATGGGCTCAAATAATCTCCTAGACAGTGGCGTAAGAGGTTTGACACATTCATAATGAGCCAGAAGTCTAATCTATATTTTAACTAACTAATCGTCATTCAAATTGCATCTCATTTGTCATAAAACTCGGATAACCACCTTTTTTACGGATAAGAGGCTAATCCATTGATTACTAATTATGACCAAGTACAGATCTATTTAAAGGAGACAATATTCAATCTTATCTAGAGCAACATCTGTTATTCTAGTCCGAACAGGGGATACCCTAAACCCTAATGCCTTATCTTTTACTATTTCTTGCATAATATTCCTGAACTCTTAGCATTGATCTAGAGTACATCAGTTACGTTTAATATGTTGTTTTAGCTTATACATTCCTATTTGATTTATCTTTTACAATTCTTACAATGTTGTTTGTTTACTTTTATCAATATCTGCATGAACACCTAACTAACTTAAAACATCAAAATATCTTTGCCCTTAGTCGCTGGTATTTGAATCGAGGGAAAGTGCTATACGTGATGCTGATGAAGAAGTCTGCTCAACCGAGGTCGTACATAAAATTGCTACAATAGAAATTCTTACAATCACTTAACAAAACATTACACATATACATATAATATGCGCAAAATTAATTTTTACATCTACTTGTGGACCCGTTAGATATTATTAAAGGGTTAATTTTTTATGAGGACATTCTCATCATGTAAATCAAAATTAGTCCTTGTATCATCTCTATGTCAGTCATACATGTTGGTATAAACAGGGTGTAAGAATAAATATAGTGTTAATTGAGAAAAATTACTAGGGGTGAAAGTTGGACGGGTTGAACCATACCAACCCGGGACCAACCCGACATTGGGTTGGGCTCAGTCAGAAATTCTTGGCCACGGGCTCGGGTTCGGTCAGAGAATGTACCATCCGAGAATTTCTTGGACGGGCTTGGTCAAAGTGTTAGAAATTTCGTCATACTAACGACACATCCTAGACGCACAACGGAACAAGCTTAAGGATCTTGAGACTTAATAATGATGAATGAACAAGAAAATATAATGCCGAAGATAAAAACAAGCATCAACCATAACACAAAATATATATGGTTCACCCTCACGGGCTACACCAGATAAACACACATTAAGGATGTTACAAGACTTATCGGAGAACACCAACAAGAATCCATTCGAGATCGACTCTCTAAACTACTCCCAACAGCACACTCACATCATCTTCAACCTTGAAAGTCCATCTTCATGGTTATACATAGTAACAGAGGAGAGAACACATGGAGAACACTAGAAACCCAACCCCCATGAAGAAACCCTCAAACCTTAATTTACCTCTCTTTGAACCTTAGGAACTCCACCACCTTCACATTGGCCTCTAGGCACTCTCTAGCCCCCTTTTGGTATGACCAATGACCTCCTTATTTATAGATTTCCTCAAACCCACGTACAAATAGAAGTTTCCTAATCCTACAAGGACTCTAAAACCGCCTAAAAACGAAACAAACCCAGGTGGTATCGATACCTACATTCTGGGTATCGATACTACCACAATCTGATGTCTCGTAATAGCTGGTATCGATACCTCCTGGAAATTTGCCAAAAACTCTACACAAAAAGCTCGGGCAACCCAACCCAACCCGAGTCCGATAGTTAATATACATAAAATTATAAATTCTTAGCGTATCTTAATAAATTTAGTTTTATATATTAAGCTTATTAATATTTTTAAATTCTTATAATTAATCACTTTTTTGCACACGTAGGACTAAATTAATTCTCGTTTGCATTTTATAATGGTCTTTATACTCATATGAGATAAATCTACGAACCCTAATAACTTATGAGAAACATCTTAACTTTTATATGATGTTCAAGAACTATCTTTTTTCTTTTAAGAGGAAAAGAGAGTCTATTTTAGCTTATAATTACAAAATAATAAACTATCTTATGATTATTTTTCATACAACCCGAAGTAACCCGATCAACCCGATCGATGTAACCTGCTTGGGTTGGGTTGGGTTGAAAATTCTCCGCTCGATGCTGGATTGGGCTTGGTTAAAGCACCAACCCAACCTAACCCATCCAACTTTCAGCCCTAAAAATTACCCCTCAAATGCTTACACTTTTATGGTACAAATTCTGCAAAGTAAAAAAATACACTCAACATACCTGGCAAACTGACCCGTGACTCGCAAACCCTACCCTAATCTGTGACCTGCCAAACCCTACCTTAACTCAACTGGTTAATAAACAAGTTAGGATTAGGGTTGAGCATTCTTGACCCGTTACTTAAGAATCTCGTTAGGGTTAAGGTCGACCCTAACCCGTTTCCTTATTTTATATAAAAAACTGTTAAACAAGTTACAGTTAGGGTTTAAAAAATTGACTCGTTTAATAAATAAGTCAGGGTTATGGTTGACCAATCTTGACCCGGTAATCCGCCAACCTGCCTAGGGGATCCTAACCCGTTGCCAGGCTACGCACAATACACGTGCACATGGCTTGTAAAAGATTGAGTGGGTGAGAGAAAGTCTCATAGAAACTTCAAAATTAGGTTGTTCCAACCTCAAAAAATAGATTTAGGGATGGGCAACCACTAAGGGGCAACAATAGAAACTAGTTGGCGACACTGTTTTTATCGCCAAGAAATTTATAAAAAAAAATTGATAGGGCTTTAGAGTTCTTTTGGGTGACAGAAACTCTATCTCCCTCTTTTTTGTTCTCTCTTCTCAAATCTAGTTTTTTTAAAATGTTTTTGAATCAAGTTTTTTTATTTAAAAAATTGCCCGTTTGGTTCGCGATTGGAAAACTTGTTTTCAAAAACTAATTTACACCTAAACTAATATGAATTTTGTACTACATCCAAAACTGTTTTAGGATTTATAATAAATCATGTATGATTTTACAAAACAAAAAAATGTTGTCTTCTTTGTTTTCAATGAAATCATTTAGGATTTTATAGTAAAATCAAAAAAATAGTTTTAGATGTGATATAAAATGGAGTTAATTTAGGTGTAAATTAGTTTTTGAAAATAAGTTTTCCAATCACGAACCAAACGGGTAAGTTTTAATTTTTTTTTAAATGCTCAAATGGCCCACTATAGATATTTTATCGATCTCTCTTTTTGTTATGACGCATAGGGTTAGGTGGCTGTCCCACCACCCTTATGACATGCATATAGGCACGTATTTATACGTGCATCTTGAGGGTGCATCCCTAACATGCACCATCCCTTATATATATATGTGTTTCCCCCTTTGTTATTTACAGTCTGTGAAGTTAGTTTTGTACGATAAGAAAGGTCTGTATGTTGAGTTTCCAGATAGATATATATATTGTACAATGAGTATGTATGTTATAAAAGAGTGAATAAGTAATATCCTCTTCCCACTTCTCTCGATATATATTCTGTGTGCCCAGAAATCATAACACGTTATCAGCACGAGTCTCTACCACTCTCCAGATCGAGACCTCGATATTTTATGATCAACCCGAAGCTTCTGGGCATCTCACAAAATCTCAAAGGTATACTTGTGTTGTCTTATTTTCAATATCGAATCCGACGAAGCTTGAGTTTGTTGCTTTAGATATCACTGGAAACAACTATCTTTCCTGGGTCCTGGATATGGAACTTCATCTCGCGTCTAGCAATTCGGAGATACTATCTGGGAAGGAAATCAGCCGACCACAGAGAGTCGTGCTGCTGCTGCCACTATTTTCATTCGGCACCACATCTATGAGGGACTTAAATCTGAATATTTGACGGTGAAAGATCCGTTAGTCCTCTGGAACTGGTTAAAGGATAGATTTGTCCACTTGTCGATGGCCATACATCCTGGTGCTTTGACTGATTGGAGGAACCTGCATTTGCATGACTTCAAATCAGTAACAGAATATAATTCGACTTTATTCAGAATAACCTCGCAGCTGAGACTGTGTGGTAATACTGTTACTGATGCGCAGCTGCTGGAGAAAACTTTCAGCACTTTCCACGCCTCTAATGTGCTGTTACATCAGCAATACAGAGAGCGTAGGTTTCAAAAATATTCTGAATTAATCTCCTGCCTTCTAGTTGCTGAGAAGAATAACGAATTATTATTATTGAACCATGAGGCCCGTCCCACTGGTTCTACGTCTATACCTAAAGCTTATGCAGTGACTGCTTCAGAACAGGGACGTGGATGGCTGGTTATAAAGGTAGGCGCGGTAGACGCTACCGACGGAATAATTCCGGAAAGTGGAATAATCCAAATCATGCTACACAGAATCCCTAGAAGTGGGATAACGCTGATCCCCAGCAGAGGGATAGTGGCGAAACGAAGCAAGGTAAAGGGAGAGGTTGGAATAAATCCCCTAGAGATGTAACCTGCTATCGTTGTGGCATGAAATGACACCTGGCGCGTAATTGTTATACGATCGAGCACCTAGTCGATTTGTATCAGGCTTCATGTAAGAAAGCCAAAACTGGTGCCGAGACAAATTATATTTGTAATGGTGTTCCCACTGATGATACTCACCTGAAGTTGTCCGATATGTTTCTCGATCTGGAAGGAGAGGATGTAAGCAAACTAATTGGGGGGTGAGCATGTTCACACCAATTAGAGTTTTGCTATACAATTGGGGAATGAGTTTGTTCATACCAATTGTACTACTTTTCTTGTACTACTTTTATTTATATATAATATAAGCGTTTTATGTATATGCCTATACTTGCTTTATTTTTAAAGGATATGGACCCAAGCAGAGGCATATCCCGAGATATTGGTCCAAGTAGAGACATATCCAAACAAAGCCAATATGGCGAGGATGTTTGTCTAGCAGACAGTGCTACGACCCATACAATCCTCCGTGATAGTAAATTTTTCACGAGCTTGAGTATGTTCAAGGCTTACGTGACTACTATCACTGGTACGACCAGTCTGATTGAGGGCTCTTGTAGAGCTAGTATTATGCTCCCAGGTGGTACAATACTTGATATTGACGATGCTTTATATTCCTCCAGATCCAGGAGAGATCTATTGAGCTTTAAAGACATATGTCGTAATGGATACCACCTTGAGACAGTGAATGAGCATGATATGGAATACTTATGTATTACCTCCACTGTCTCACACCAGAAGCGTATATTAGAGAAGCTCCCAGCTCTCTCCTCTGGTTTGTATCATACGATAATAAGAAAGGTTGAATCTTATGCC
>MVGT01004129.1:97722-139046 GCA_002174775.1 Macleaya cordata
TCAGAATCTGGATTTGCTATCATCGCTGTGTATGTCGATGATATCAACTTAATCGGGACTCCTGAAGAGCTCCGTAATGCTGCTGAATACCTGAAGAAGGAATTCGAGATGAAAGATCTCGGGAAAACGAAATTTTGTCTCGGCTTGCAGATCGAGCATAACTCAAGTGGAGTTTTAGTCCATCAAACGGCGTATACTGAGAAGATCTTGGAGCGTTTTAACATGGACAAAGCACATCCATTGAGTACTCCTATGGTTGTGAGATCTCTTGATATTAAGAAAGACCCATTCCGACCAAAGGAAGACGATGAAGCACTACTTGGTCCTGATGTACCATATTTGAGTGCAATCGGCGCATTAATGTACTTGGCCCAATGTACCAGACCAGACATTGCATTTGCTGTGAATCTGTTAGCTAGGTTCAGTTCTACTCCGACAAAGAGACATTGGACAGGTGTTAAGCAGATTCTCCGTTATCTCCGCGGGACTACAGACATGGGATTATTCTATCCAAGAAACCCATCAAATGGCTCTCAAATAATAGGATACACTGATGCCGGATACCTCTCCGATCCCCACAAAGCTATCTCCCAATCTGGATATGTTTTTACAAGTGGAAGTACTGCATTCTCTTGGCGGTCCAACAAGCAAAGCCTTCCAGCCACTTCTTCGAATCATTCGGAGATTATTGCATTACATGAATCCAGCCGGGAATGTGCGTGGCTACGATCACTGATTGGACATATCAGAAGCTCTTGCCCTCTACCCTCTATCACTGATGTTCCAACAGTCATTTTTGAAGACAATGCCGCTTGCATATCACAAGTCAGAGAAGGCTATATCAAAGGTGATAGAACCAAGTATATTTCACCGAAGCTATTTTATTCTCACCATCTTCAAAAGAACTGTGAGATTGATATCCAGCAGATTCAATCCTGTGAGAATTTTGCTGATTTATTCACCAAGTCTCTGCCTACGACAATATTTAGAAAGCTGGTTTATGGTATTGGCATGAGACGGATGCATCATCAAGCGAACTGATTTGAGTGCCTGCTCAATCAGGGGGAGTATTCCGATGCCTATTTTTGTCTGACTGGACCTTATCGCGCTGTACTCTTTTTCCTTTGTCAAGGTTTTGTCCCTCTGGGTTTTTCTTGCCAAAGTTTTTAATGAGACAGCTTATGCGAGTCCAACACTCTTCTAGGTCTTTGTACTCTTTTCCTTAGCTCAGGTTTTGTCCCTCTGGGTTTTTCTGGCAAGGTTTTTGACGAGGCAATTATCTTAGAATGGTGGACATCTAAGGAGGAGTGTTATGACGCATAGGGTTATGTGGCTGTCCCACCACCCTTATGCCATGCATATAGGCACGTATTTATGCGTGTATCTTGAGGGTGCATCCCTCACATGCACCCTCCCTTATATATATGTGTTCCCCCCTTTGTTATTTCCATTGTGAAGTTAGTTTTGTACGATAAGAAAGGTCTGTATGTTGAGTTTCCAGATAGATATATATTGTACAATGAGTATGTATGTTATAAAAGAGTGAATAAGTAATATCCTCTTCCCACTTCTCTCGATATATATTCTGTGTGCCCAGAAATCATAACACTTTCTTCTATTTTTGTCCTTACATTTGACAGACGAGTTTTGAGGTATACCATCCTCACTGCACCTAGGACTTGCCTGGAGAAGTAAAACAAGATTACAAGTCTTCTATTGAATCTATTTCCAGTTTGAACACGGTGACCGATTCTACTCAAGAGTCATCCGAGTCGGGCTTATTTTAAGATTTTCGCAACTGAGTACATCTGTGCTCTTTTGTTCTCTCCCCCGTGCAACTGCTAAACGCTGACCCCTCTCTCTCTCTCTCTCTCTCTCTCTCTCTCTCTCTCATCGAATCTATTATCTCAAACTCTTCTCTTACTCTCTCGACGATCCAACACCATGATCGGTGTTCAAGATTCGAAGACCTTGTTCTCCTTGCTCACCGCAGATCAAAGATCTTTCGATGAAATCGTCTCGGATTTCAGCTCTAAATTCCCGCCCACAAACCATTTCAAAGTCTGCTGCTCGCTCGCCATTCTCTTAGAGGCAATCTTTCTCTCTCTATCTCTCTCTACATTTGCTTCTCGACGAATCTTTGATTTTTGTTATCTGATAAGGTTCATGAATTACTGTGAAGTCTCTTAAATGTTTTGTTAGGGTTTGAAAATAGTTAATTAATTTTAAAGAACTAAGGTTTGATTAACTATTTAGGTTATAGGAGTTTTTTTCGTAGTCCATCTGAAGCTTAGAGAAACAAAAGATGAATTAAATCAGATATTTGTGTTGATTCTTGATTGAGTTCGTGAAGGTTTTATCAGTTGCGTGATGGACTTGGATCCATGTTACCTCAGGAGTCTAATGGATACAGGTTTTGGCATTTGGTAAACACCAAAAAGTATGATTCGTGAATTGTACCAAAAGCTTACAGAATTTCAAATAAATGGTTGATGCGTGAATTGCAGGGCTCCTTCAGTGAATCGCTGGCTTCCACATCTGTAAGAATTTGGGGGTACAAATAGACTTACGGATATCATATACCTATTAGAAGAGAACACCTATATTTTAATGTTATGGTACTCATGTATCTATAAACAAAAGAATATGTACACTCAGTGTTATATTTGATAGGAAGAGAATTTCAAGTTTTCAACTGAAAAATGTAGAACGAAAAAAAGCAACAGTTAAACAATGATACAGAAGAGTCGTGGATTCTGTGAATTTGATATGTGCTTGACATGCGTGATGCATTCTATTTGAAGAGTCCATTCAACAGAGACTGAGATGCTCCTCATTGATCGTCGTCACTAAAACTGTTTGTTTTAGTTCTTAGACCCTCTCATTTCGCCTTGAACAACACTTAGTAAGTATATCCTATTCAATGGGTTGTAAGAACGCGAGGAAAATGGTACGAGTAGGCATGAGGTACACAACATGTATATAAGAAAAAGAAACATTGACACACACACACATACAAGTTCCACAGCCAGGGTGGACCTTGGGCATAATTTTTTGGATTATATGTCCTCAGTGTGCACGTCAATTCAAAATGTTGGCAAACTAACATGTATCTATTAGGTATAAAACCTAAAAGATTTGGACACACCCCTTTGGTGTGAGTTGAGATCTACTCTAGGCCTTAGTAACCATGTTCAGGAATCAGGAAGGGCCACCATTAGCCATAATTACTACATTAGCACTTATGTGCCATAAGCTGTCAGTCCTTCTACCATGATGTGTATGTTATTGTTAGGATTCATCTTAATCTGAATTTTAGGGATGACATATTCATACTTGGAATTATGACGATGACTCATCAAACCCAAGGTTTGGGCGTGCACACATACGTGGGATAGTGGGAATAAGAGCAACAAGTGGCAGAACAGAAAAGGAGAAAGTTGATTAAGGTGTTTTGGATATGTACAGTAATGACTGAAGATGGCACCAGGGGGAGGTATAGGCTGCAAGTTGACAGTTTTGAAAAGGTGATAGGAAGGGCTTAGACTTAGAGGAAATGAATTAAGTCAGTAAGAACTTATCCAAAGACATCATGTATCAGAAGACATGAAAATGAATTGCAAACAAGATTGATGTTGCCAATCCACATAGTTATGTCAGGGTGTTATCTGCTATTGTTATGTCAGGGCATTATGATGATGATGAGAGGGTGGATGATTTGGAGTCTCAACGAACATCAAGAGGTTAAAGGTTTTAAAAATGATAGATGTTTTGAGTTATTTCTTGATATCTATTGGATTTTGATATCCACTTTTTTTTTTGCCATGTTCCCAAATTATGGAGGGAATGGAAAAATGTCTAGTGCATTTCATTCTTAAATTTTTGGACTTCATCCACAATTTCTGGACCCTGAGCTAGAAGCCTTTGAAATCAACAAAGAGAAGCTTGATTGTGGATTTTGAGTGTTATTGAGATCAATGCAAACCGAAAAAGAAAGGGGAAAAAAAAATATTACTAGCAGTTTCTAGTGTTATGTAACCATTAGGTACTTTATTAATAACTGTCTTCATGCTGTTTGTTTGGAACAATCTAGAGGTGTTATTGATGGGAAACTCTAGTGCCAAGTGAAAGAGGAATTTGAAATGGCTGGAGTAGTAGTAAGTGAAAATATTGCTAGCAGTTTCTAGTGTTATGTAACCATTAGGTACTTTATTAATAACTGTCTTCATGCTGTGTGTTTGGAACAATCTAGAGGTGTGATTGATGGGAAACTCTAGCGCCAAGTGAAAGAGGAATTTGAAATGGCTGGAGTAGTAGTAAGTGCCACATTACCATTCTATGTCTACAGTATCTTCAAGTGTTTGTTGTGCTGGATCCTGAAACCTTGGAACATTATGTTGAATACATTTCAAATATATGTCTCTGTTTCAGGTGGTGATAAATGAGGGTCTCTGTTTGTAACTTGTATCAATATGTAGTTATGTACCATGCAATTATGATCTTCAATCAGCAGTATCCACTGAAGTTGTTTGTTTTTTCCCCTTCCTTTCTTAATATGCTCAAAATTCAAAAAATCATAGTTCACTATTCACTGCAGATGAAACTGAGTACCTTTTTTACTCTTTTCTTTTTTCCATCAGTTTGAATTGAAAAATGATTTCTTATTGTTTATCTGGAAGCATCTTTTTATAAATGAGTAGTTCCTTTCCTAGTCATTCATTTTTTTTTACTGGAGTTTAGTTCTTACTGGAATTAACATAGTGATGCTTTCTAATTGGCATTGATGGCTGACTAGTTAATTCTTACTTTGTTTCAGAACAAACAGATGCTCAAACCCACTCAGCGTTTAGTGGGATTTGCTATTCTTTATCAGGCATATTCATCGCAGCCATCATCTGCAAATCCCTTCATTCCCTTTCTTGTAAACGTAAGCACACTATGTAGGCCTGACTCTGGTTAAATTAAATTTCCTAAACTAACATGATCTTATTATATTGTTTTCTCTAAATAGGGCATACATGATCTATCCGCATATGGTTGTCTCTGTGTTCAATATGGATACTCTAGTCCGGAGAATATGTTAATACCTGGAACATAATATTTTGATAAGTAGAGGTCTCCAAAATTTTGGAACTCCAATAAAAATAAAGAAATAAAGTTTTGTGGAATATCCAATTTATGTTACAGACTTACAGGCAACAAGAATCGCATTTCACTATTCATATCTATCTAGAGACATTTTTCATTTTACTCGTATAATATCAGCAGACTCATAAAAGGATGCTACTTGCACTTATTATCTGGTGTTGAGTCCTGATAAATATTGTAATGCTAATGAAATGCATCATGTTTAACTTTTTATCCTGCTTAAAGACCTTTGTATGTTACAGGCCGCATGTGATGATGCAGCTGAAAAGACGGAAAGGGCATTTATCCTCCAGTTGTTGGGATCTGGTGATGCCGGAAACAAAGAGGTTTCATTTACTTTTTGATATGAAACCATCTTCCTTAATGGTTTTGGTTTACTATTATTGTTTTTAATTCAATCTTGTATTTCATTGGGAAAGGAAAAGAAATGTTCTATTTGTTTCTGCTTTCTCACTATTTGATCCAACTGGATAAATTAATAGCATATAAGAATGATAGGGAGGCATTGCTAACGTTACTAAAGAAACATATAAAGGAAAATGGAGGGTTTCGGAGTTTGTGGAAAGCCAGTATTTCTAGTAGCCTGGGAGAGACATCTTTGATTTATAGAAAGCAGAAGAAGCATTACACCAATTGCAAAGGATTTCTTGCTTCCATCAAAGAGGATTGGAATCGTTGACTGGAATAGACACCAGTGTTCCTTTCTGAAAATAAAAAAGACCGAGGTCTTTGAACTAGGCTAATACCAACTAAAGCAACTGAAACTCGGGAAAAAAAATAAAACTTTCAGTTCCGATGCAAGCCATTTCAGTTGGATGGCTTCACTCATTTATCAATCTTTCAGTTTCTGAAGTTTGTATTAGCCTAGTTTCGTACTAAACTCCAAGAAAGTCACCCATTCTATAAAAATAAACCAACCAGTTTCAAAACTAAACTTAACTAATCCTAAAACAACTATATATAAAGAAACTAATCAACCTAAAATAGAAAGGAGGAGCATAAAAGAACTAAGAGTGGCGACTAGCTTTCCAGCACTTAGCCTCGAGCGCCCTCTTTTAACAGGCATAATGGGCCCCCGGCTCAAACCGTGATCTTCATCAGATCTAGCTACTACACGGATCAGCATTGGGTTTTTCTTTTCTTAACATATCTCTCTTTTCTAAATATATCGATTTTCTTTCAAGATATCTAGTCTTCTGAATTCTGATGATATTTGTTTCCTGATTCATGACTTTTGGTTTTTCCTATGCCAGGTACTTAAACAGTCTGCTGTAGATTATATAACAGGATTTGATCCATCATTGCATGTGAGTTCATTGTTCTTGCTTCTCATAAATTAATTGAAACCAAGATTATATCTCAAAAGGTTTATTTTGTTGAGGATGGCAGCACATTTTAATTTACTACATTTAGTGCCCTCTGTTAGTCTTTTCATTTCTTTGATTTGGTAGTTATTGTTGTTTTCTTGATGTGTAGGTTCCAGTGCAACATGAACAGCTGCAGAAGCAATATTGCGAGAGAGTAGCACCGGAAACGTATATTTGCTTATTTAGGAATGCTTCAATCAATAATGTAATTCCAGACCCTGATGTGCCCCGCGGTTGTGATGCAAATTCACCAGAGTATGACCCTTGTCCATGAAGCAATGCAGATATGAGGTTTTTGTAGTTTGTTTAGGATCTATTCTAGTTCTTAGGGCTTTTAATGCTGAATGTTGCGAAGAATTCAATTCCCACCACCTCACAAATATTCATAGCTTTTCTCTTTCTGTATGGATTATGTACTTTTTCTTTACTCTCTTATTCATGGTGAATTGATTTGTCAGACTTGAATCAACACCAGCCGGAGGCAAAGCAAGAATAGGATCTGGAGATAGAGATGGGGCTGTAACTGGATTATTACAGAACGTGTCCTTGGAAGGATTAGATCCTCAATGGATTAGGCCTGTCCCACCAAGACTTCCAATACAAGATGGAGAGGCAAGATCCACGTTAAGAATCAATTTATGCATAATATGCTGGGTGTGCTAACTTTGTTAGACTAACCCTATCCAGCTATCTTACAGCTTGTATGGTTCAACCCCGACAATAACCATGAGCTTTTATGGGATTATGGTATGTGTGCTGACACCAGCAGAGGGGCCGCAGTTAGGGATTTAATTTCAAAAGCCTTGAAAGGACCACTTGCACCTGCACAACAGGAGGTGTGTACTTCCTATGCTCTTCTATCTAAGTCAGAAAATACTGAATCTGTTGGTTTTGGATGAACAACTTCATGTATTCTTAGTGCATACTGCACAGCGACATGATTCCTGCTCTCATGTTGGTATTAGCACACTAGACCGTGTATTAGATCACAATTGAATTGACAAATCCTATCAGTGGTTGAATGACCAACCATTACAAGCTTGAATGCTTGTTAACTTCCCTTTCACTATGGTTGTATGTTCTGTGTTACTCTGTCAGTTCTATAGGTTAAGCTCATAGATCAATCTGTCAAAGAAATATATGCATGTGTTTCAGATTCTTACTGATTGTTACTTTGACTTAGAAATGTAATTTAACCAGAGTTAGTCATCATTATGACACGTTTTGTGATCAGCGGTCTTCGTTGTGACACGTTTCTCTTATGCTTCTTAAAGAATTCACTATCCTTCACAAGATTAAGTGTCTCCCAAAAAATATTCAATAACCAAGCTGTTAGTAGCAATTTGTCTGTTTAAATATTATGCCTGAGTCAGAGATTGAGACTTTGAGAGTCAAGCCGAAAAAGGTAGGGCTTAATGTCTGTTTTTCAACATTTGGAAACTTATTCAGACCAGAAGAATCATGCTCCTGTGCATGTCACCGTCATTATATATTAGTAGATAGATAATCTAATGGAGCTTTTTGCAAGTCTAATAGTTTTTCTAGATGCTATCATATCTTGTTTCCTGTTCCTCTCAATTCTCATAATCCTAGATGCTCTGGGTTTTGTTGGTAGGTAACTAAATCTGTGAGTACTATTACTGATTCAAGTGAAATTCCGTGAATGAGTACTATTGAACTTTGGGCACCAACTTCTATTTTCTAGAACTCAATAAGCTTCTAGTTGTGACATTCACATCGAAATGACTACAGCATTTGGAGACATTATGGTAAAATATGGCCTTAATTGCTGACAAGATTGGACTGCATCTATTTGTGTCTTTTCAAGTGATCTGTAGATTCTACTCAAAAGTAAATAAAAATAAGCTGAGTCTATGTGGATTATCTGTTCCTACGAGTTCTTCTGTTCTGAGTTAGTTGACCCTGTGCCCGTGGTAACTTGTCAGTGGAGACAAAAAATGCAATTTCACATATTTTATATTTCATAATAACCGTGCAAAAGTTTTGCTTTATCCTTTTGAAAGTGTATGTCATTTGTATGCTTCTCTTATTTTCTTTTCTTATTTCCAGCAAGTTTTGTTTGAACTGGCAAAGGACCCAAAGCTTGTGTATCATTGCGGACTCACTCCTCGAAAGTTACCTGTATGTGTTTTTATCATCTCCAAGTCCATTTCTTTCTTATTTTTATATCCGTCTTTGTGCTGTTAATGTCTTCTTATCTTGCTCTTAGGAACTTGTGGAACACAATCCCCTGATTGCTGTTGAGGTTCTTATAAAGCTGATGAATTCTGCTGAAATCTCAGAGTATGTATTTATTTATTTTTTGTCTTCTGAAAGACTACTTTGCTTAGATAAGCATCCTAATATCACACGTTGCTTCTAATGTTTTTGTTGCAGATACTTCACAGTTCTTGTAAATATGGACATGAGTCTACATTCGATGGAAGTTGTCAACAGGCTAACTACTGCGGTTGACCTTCCCACAGAATTCGTCCACATGTATATTACAAATTGTATATCGTCCTGTGAGAACATCAAGGTCCTCATTTTCTCCTCCTTTCGTGAGATCTGTTTCTTTTTTGTTTATATGTGAATCCAGCCTTTGAGCCCGATGATGATGTCTGTGCATTATGGTTTTTCTTTTCTTTTCTATTTCTTCTTATTTTTTTTTCATTTATGTGATTGGTTTACCAAATTTATTAGAAAAGAGAATGGAAAATACAGGGAAGCCCTCATGTGAAAAGGCAATTCACATACCGGCAGACCCAGAGGCAAAATGTAAAATAAACCCCCAAGCTTACTCGAACATTATGTCCGATGAACAAGATCCACCCATTCAGTACATTGTGGTTCGATTTTGTAAATCAATAAAATGTTAACAATCTCGATGAAAAGAAGGCTTCTGCTCTGTGCAAGGCAATGAGGGTGTTATTTTCCCGTAAGATTCTGGTCTCACATATGTTTACATGGCTATCAACCTTCTTGGTGTGAGACTATACCTTAAGCACAAGGATCTAATGGCGGTAGCTATTTTCCAGACAATCTAACATAGACTATTCAGACCACTCAATTTTTTTTTTTTCAATCCTGTTAGAAAATAGAACGAAAATAGAGAAGAGGACAGGAGAATGGGAAATTTGAGCTTCTAAATTTCTCTTTTTCATCGAACTTATCTTATTATTTGCCTTTTAATTTGATTATTCACTTAAAAGGTGTGCCCTTGAGGATCACAACAGAAAACTGAAAACGCACTTCACAGGGCGTCCATAAATTTTTTTTTGTGTGTATGACACTATTTTCGTATGAGTTCTCATTTAAATGGCCATCTTGTGCATATTATGCAAATGTGCGTAGTGTTTTTTTTTTCTCCCTTTTTATCTTGGCACGGTTTCTCTGTTGCTTACTGAGCTAGATAATGCTCAAATTTATCTGAATGTGATTATAAACTTTCTGTTAGTAGTGTTTTAACATTCATTGATAATAACTAGGCAGAATTTGATATCTTGATACTTTTTCTTCCTGTTGTTTTTCAGGATAAATATATGCAGAACAGACTAGTAAGACTTGTGTGCGTTTTCTTACAGAGTCTCATTCGAAATAAGATAATCAACGGTGAGTATCCCTGCTTTGTGTGACTAAAATTTGGTTCTCGTTCTGATGTGATTCAAATATAATCTTATATGCTGGAATCTATGCATAAGTGTTGTGCTTGTAAAATTTCGGTACATAAAAAATTGACTTGACTTGGGTAACTCTGACCCGAGATACTTTGACTCAAGGATGGGTAGGGTCACGTCAAGGATGGTTCTGATTGAATGAGAGCTATTCTTTAACTATTCTTATTGATCATGGTGTTTTTCCATCCACTTCTCTGTTCCACCTCAATCGTCACCATGTAAACATACCCCAGATTCTCAAGTTCAATGTTAAATTTCTACATGACTATAATTATGTCATGTAACAAGGTCTTGTACGTCGGTGTGTGGTATAGCTAATTAGCTATGCACCCCTGCGTGGTATGTTTCAGATATTTGTATTTGTTTTTACTCAAATTTGGAGGTGCTTTAGTGCTTGGTGTTGCGTCGCAAATTATTCGCAATGCAGATATCCACATGGGCCAGAAAAAGTACAAGCATAAGACTGCAAATAAATATTTAGCTCATAAAAAAATATTAGAGGAAATTAAATTTCTTTTTAGTGTTGTACGTGCTCATGGATGTGAATATGCCCATCTACGCATGATATATATTTATAATGTTGGTCTATATGCATCGTTCTCATGTAATTCTGTTGGATAAATCTGTTTCATGGTGCTTATCTGTCTTTATGTGGATGTATGTTCTTTTGTGGTAAACTCTGCATTTTCTGGACGAATCTGTCTACTAATGTTGGCGAATACTACGCCATTTATTACGCAAAACTCGATTAGAGAAAAACTGTTCAAAAAAAAATATATAATAAAAAAATAAAGATTGAATAAAGAAATGGATGTGTTCTTGTGGCATCTGGATTTCTATTCTATTTACAGGTGCACCTTTTATTTATTTTTAATGACACTGCTGATGATGAACAATTGTTGTGGTGTTGTATGCAGTTCAAGATCTGTTTATCGAAGTTCAAGCCTTCTGTATCGAATTCTCAAGGATTAGGGAAGCAGCCGGACTGTTCAGGCTCCTTAAAACCTTGGAATGAATTATCTATCTTTCTCTCTTTCATGTTCTTCACCAATTCTCTCTGTTAATCTAGTGGAATTTTCTTTCTTTTCTTTTCTTTTCTTTTCTTTTCATTCCCTCCATTGTTTCTCATAGTCCTTTATTTCATCTTTTAGTTTAAATGGCATCCCGAGTTTTGGACAATTGGATCTGAGATCTAATTTAGCAGCATCTTCCCTATTGATTTTTTTTTTTCTTCTTCTGTAAATAAAACTTTCTTTTTTTCTTTTTTTTTTTTCTTTTTTTCAAATAGAGTATTATTGTTTCGCTTAAAACTTTTTTTTTCTTTTTCTTTAAGAGAAGACTTCCATATTTTGGAAAGGTTGTTAAAAGGATAACTTATGAGCTAAAAATTGCCTTTGAGGGGGTGGTGCTCTGGTGCTTCAAATTTTATGCAACTATTAGAGGAATGTTTAGAAAGTTTATTTTCATGGTATGGAATGTCTCTATGTTGCCAATCAAGAAGAGATTTCTTCCTCCCTTTTGTGTGTGTTTGTGTGTGTCTCATTGAAGTTGTGCTGCTCTGTATCTTTCCAAGATTGTTTAACAGCTTTTTCTTTTCCTTATTTCGTTTCTTTTAATAGGGGTAAAAGAAGGAAAGTTATAATTTTTAGCCTCGTAAGGGTCTCTAATGGCACTTCTCCAGAGCATGGAGTGAGAGTGGGATCATTAGAGCGGCTAATTAAAAAATGTCTTTCGTTTTAGATGTATTTGGAGCGTGTAGAGCGTCATTTTTATACTACGGTTCTTGTTCCTAAGGTCTTGAAAATAATAAATTGGACAAAAGTCTCAAAAATAATGATGGAACACCATGAACGTACGACATTCATGATTCAAAAGACCTTAAAAGAATGAAATTATATAACTTCTCAAGGTCGGATTCTCCGCTAGAGCCACTAGGAATGTGCAAGTCCCCTGTCATTGCCATTCTTGCTTGAACGAAAATTGAGACATTTCGATCATCATTTAACTTACTCTTACACTTCTTTTACACCTACTTTTGGAGCATGCATAATCGCATATCTTCTGAAGCATGCATAATTGCATATCTCCAAAGGCTGTTTTAATTATATAATGGTGAGGGAGATTGGAATGTACCTTTTTACTAAGGATAATACTACGCTTATAGTAAAATCCTACATAATTTCTTATAGAAAGTTAATTCGACGGTGGATTTTTTGTTCATATACTTTCATGATTCACATCTATCCTAAAGTGATATACATCAACTTTAGATTATGCTTTCGATAGAAAATTATGTAGGCTTTTCAGTAAACTTAGCATCACCGTTTTACTAATCCAGCCCTAAGTAACCAAAGCGCGGGTCGGAGCGGGAAAGAAAGTGGGAGCGGGAGCGTCGGAGCGGCCGATTAAAAAATGTTCTTAGTTCAAAAATTCCTTCGGAACGGGAGCGTCGGAGCGTAGTTCGGAGCGGGAGCGCGAGGATCCAGAGCAGGAGCGTCACCCCTATACCAAGGTTTCGGTTACTATGATCCAGCCCCACTATTGATCGCTTCTAGAGTTTCGAGTCATTGGACATTACAATTTTCGTAAAATAGCTAATTGGTTCTATAGGCCCTACCAGTTATTTTGTGATTTTGTTGTTAGTTTCACAGATGACAAGTTATTCTTTACGGCAGTGCTAAGCTATATAATTTGGTATAGAAGGCACAATTTACAGTGACATTCATATCACTTTAAGATGGAGTGCGAATTACGAGGGTATATGAAACATATTGACCGTTAGATTAGCCTTCTGTAGCAAATTCTGTAGGAATTTGTTGTAACTCTAGCATTTCCGTATTCTTACGCAAAATCTCACGTAAGATTTTCGTTATCCCATTTTTTTAGGGATTTTTTAAAAGTTCTCGCATAACATTTTCGTGATTCCCATTTTTTCTCTTGTGTTTATGATTTTTTTTTAATCTTCTACAACACCATTTCTTAAAGATTATTTTAAAGATATTTATCGCGGATAACTTCTGCGTCGCGGAAGATTTCCGCGGATACCCTTAACCCCTACAGAACACCCCAAATTAGTGGTTCAGGTGAAGGTTCTGAGGTTGTGAGGCACCCCAAAATCCCAAAAGATAAAAGGAAAGACCTAACCTAACTAATTATTAATTAATTTATTTTTTTAATCAATTTTTTTAAGCCCACGATGATCTGATAGTAGAAACGATTATTTGATCATCATTTTAGAGTTGTCCACAATCGAATGATCGTTCCATTAGCGATCCATTAACTAATGAAAAGTTGCTCGAATCCTTGGATTCTTAGATCCCACTATTAGAGTGAAAATCTATAGATCCATGAATTCTTTGATCCTACTAAAATTGTCCTAGATCTAAGGGAAAAAAATAAGATAAAAGAATTTTACAAATAATAAATTTCTAATTAGAGATTATGTTTTTAAATTTTTTTTATAGACTATGAACCGGTTGGCACACATGAGTTCCATTCCTAGTATAATTCGTATTGATATGCTATATATACATGTATTATGTAACTCAAATACATTAAACAATAAAATCAGTTCTCTTCTCTCTCTATTTTCTGTATCTCAGTTTTGCTTGCAGCTTGTCGTGTGATTGCGTTTATCACAGTCGGTTGGGTAAGAATTGAAGAAGCCGGCCATGCCTGGAAATCGAGATTGCACCGTTTATATAGGTTAGCTTTCACAATCTCCTTTTTAAATTCTTTCTTAATATTTCTTCTCAATTTGAGATTATTAGGTTTTTTTTTTTAACTGATTGGTGCTTCCCTGGGGCTTCGATATATTTTCTGAAAAATTTCTCAGTTCTCAATTTCCTGAAAAAACGAAGCTTGATCTTGGAAATTGTAATTGTTATGATCTAAGAAACATTATTCATCTGATTGTATGGTTTGCGACAACATCTCTTCTTATTAATTCATTACACATTCTTTTTCTGCTCAATGTTTAGGCATTGTATTTTTGAAAGTTAATGTTAAGTTTATGTAGAAGAGTCTTTATACCTCGAATACCATTAAAGCATTTAGATAACACAGGTTTTTTGGCTTACTAATCCGTTTTAGGTTTTGCAGTACTGAAGGTGAAGGAGACGAATGGGTTTCAAAATGAGAAGTTGTTTTCATTATGAGCCAGTAATTAAACCCTTGAACCCTAAACCCTAAACCCTGACTGACTTCTATTCTTCTTTTTACGGAACCACTACAAAAGCTGAAATGAGATCTCTGTCCCATTTCTCTTCTGTCTTACGTTCTCAAAATTCTTTTCGTTTTTGTTGCATAAATATCAACAAATTCTCTCTCTTTCACTTCTCCTCTGTCGCTTCTCCGGCTAATCCCTCGAATCCAAATCACTTCCTTACCGATTACCTGATCGACAACTTCGGATTCTCACAGTCCAAAGCTGTTTCAGCTTCGAAACGTTTCTGTTTTGCTAAAAGTCCCAAAAAACCTGATTCTGTTGTTCGCCTTCTCCAGCAATTTGGGTTCTCCGAAACCCAAATTCGAGACACTGTTCGAGTTACACCCCAAATTCTCTTCTCGGATGTTGAAAAGACTTTAAAACCAAAGCTTAATTTGTTCCAAGACCTAGGTTTTACCGGTTCTGATCTGGGTCGCTTTCTATCTAAGAACACAACCCTTTTGACGTTCAGTTTGGATAGAAGATTGATCCCCTGCATCAATATTCTTAAGAAATTCCTCTCAGATAATGACTTGATTCGGGTTCTGCAGAAATGCAAATGGCTCATCACCAAAGCTCCAGAATCGAGGTTGCTACCAAACATTTCCTTGTTTCAGAGTTGCGGCATCATTGGGTCCCAGCTCTCAATTCTCTTGAAACGGCAACCGAAACTGTTTGTAGTGTGTGAACCGAAGCTCAGAGAGCTAATTAGCAAGACTGAAGATATGGGTTTTTCTTCTGATTCGAGGATGTTTGTTCATGGCATGTACACGCTTAGTTGCATAAGCTCTGAGACCCTAGGAATGAAATTGGATCTGTTTCGGAGTTTTGGATTCTCAGAAGAGGAATGCTTGGTAATGTTCAGAAGTGCACCGGGATTGATGAGGACTTCGGTTGAGAAGTTGAGGTTGGGAATCGAGTTCTTCATGAACACCATTGGGATCGAACGGGCTTGGTTGTTTCGTCATCCGACTTGTCTAATGCATAGCATAGAGAACAGAGTGATACCTCGGTTCAGAGTTATTGGTATTCTCAAGTCGAAGCAGCTGTTGAAGAAGGATCCTAGTGTTCTTTCTGTAGTGCAGTTGCCCGAGAAGGATTTCTTGGAGAAGTTTATTTCAAAGTTTAGAGATAATGAAGAGGAATTGTTGGTAGCTTACAAGGGACATCTTTTAGATTCTTTGGAGGAATGAGAGCCTTAGACAGGAGGCTCTAAGATCAGTTTTCATTTTTCACAAACTTGGAAGTTCTTGATTAAAATGTACTTTCATGCCACAAGCTTGTATTCATCCACTAAACAGAATTGGATTTTACAATTAAGAAAGGTTGCATTGGATTTCTTGAGATCAAGGGTTAACTACTTAACACATTGACAAGGAAAAAAAGCATTTGATGTATGATCCTTTAGTTTATCGCCTCTAGTGAAGCCCGCAGAGGAGAGGTTTGAAGTCCCATCCTTCAGTTCTTGCACGATCATCCTGTTTCTATTGTGGACTTGAGAGTTGAAGCTCACAAAACTGCTCCATTGTTTTCTTTGAGGTTTTAAACCACATTCAATTTCCTTCTCATTTAATTACTCGCTCGTAATGAAAGCAACTTCCGAGTCAAACTCATTTTGAAACCCATTGTCTCCTTCACCTTCAGTACTGCAAAACCTAAAACGGATTAGTAAGCCTAAAATCCCGCGTTACCCGTGTTATCTGAAAGCTTTAAGTACTTACTAAATTAAATTCATTGTTGGTTCACTAACATCTGAACTGCTACCTTTTTTTTCATTGAGTCATCTAACTTGTTTTGTGAATTTATTTTACGTAGGTAACTTAGATGAGAGGGTTAGTGATAGAGTGTTGTATGAAATTCTCATTCAGGCAGGAAGGATAGTGGACTTGCATATTCCTCGAGACAGAGAATCCAATCGTCATAAGGGTTATGCCTTTGCGGAATATGAAACTGAGGAGATAGCAGACTATGCGGTCAGGCTTTTCTCTGGCCTTGTGACTCTTTATAATAGAATGTTGAAATTTGCGGTGCGTTCTTCTTGTGTCCATTCCTCTTCAGCAATGTAATCTTTTCATTCAGAAGGGTGTTTTGTTTCTGAATGTCTTCCATTGGTGGCGTGCCATCATTGTTTTTTGGAACCTTTTTTTTTTCTTCCCAATTCCTGGTTGTTCAATGTTCTATTAATTAATTTATTCATTTAATTCTTATGAGAGCATTTAAGCTCTTTGGAGCTTGGCGCAGTAACTTACATCTTGATGAATATGGTCTTTTAAACAGATTTCTGGGCAAGATAAGTCCACACTCTCGTCTTCCAAGCAAAGGCCTCAAAATCTTACCAATAATGAAACTTTCCAATTCTCGAGAACTTTTCCTTCAAGCGATGTACAACAAGGTGATTTAAGCACCCACTCCACAGTCCACTATCTTAGAAATCGCATCAGAATTTTCTTTTGTTTCTTATTTATCTGCAATCTTTTCTCTTATACAGAGCCCGTTCCCCCCGGGGTAATACAAAGTAATGGTTATGGATCAGATCTCAACAGAAAAAATTACGATTACAGTCGTCGGGTTTTTGGAGCAACATTGGACAGCATTGGCCGCTCAAATGCAAACCGGAAACCGTATGATTCCAGAAACTCCTTCGTTTTCACCTGAAATACTAAACATGGTATATTTTCTTTCTTTCAACTCAGTGTTAGTACAGCTGTGATGGAAAAAAATAAGCTTAGCTTTAGTTGCTTCCAGTTAGCTTTTGTTTTGAAGCCAGATGCAGTTATTTGTGTGTTGAGTTAATTTAAGTGTTAATCTCTTTCTTACAACATAAAGTGCAAATAGGATTCTTTTTATCGTCACATAGCTACTCACGTTTCGCTCAGCATGATGGTTTTGGCTGTTTCAACTGTTGTTGATTTTCAGTGTTTAATCTTCCTTTGTCTCTCGTATTAAAGTTGGGCACAGCCTGGTTAATTTATGCTGTGTTTTCGTTCTTCCTAGGGTCTGATTTGTATCTTTTAGCTTTAGCTATTTGCTTATTTTGATTGGCTTTAAGTGATGGTTGTTGATGTTATGTTAGGAGTGTTTCTTTCTAGTGAATGCGATTTTGTAGACCCACCACCGTCTAGACCCACTTAGGACCTCCCATGTGATTGGTGCAAGTTTAAACGGTTGCTGAAGGTTCAAAATTATGACGTTAAACTCCCATCAATCACATGGGAGGTGGTCTTAAGCGGCTCTAAATGCTGTTAGGTTTATAAAATCACACTCCTCTGTAGTATATATATACAGAAACACTATTGGGACCGGCCCAATAATCTGGCCATATGGACAGATTGAGCTGACATTCAATCACAACCACTCCTTATGTGTTTGTGGACCCCACACATACATATAAATAGTTGTGATTTGGTGCCAGCTCAATCTGTCCATATGGACAGATTATTGAGCCGGTTCCAATAGTGTTTTTGATATATATATATATATATATATATATGAAACGTTTGTAGTTTGTTAATTGTTTTATTGCTTTCATAGAGCTCTGCCGAGAGTGTGACCACTCGGAATGTGGGTCAACAAAACCTGCCCTATTGGTTGGGACGCAGACAGTCAATACCGGTCAGCTCCACCATCCTACTGACCTTTTCTAGTCCCCACCAACAAGATGATGGGGTTTTTTGTTCACCAACGTTATGAGTGCGTCGTTAGAATCGGTCTCAGCTATTGATACTCAAGTGATTTTTCATTTCCATTTTTTATCACTTACATATGACTAAATCCAGCAAATAAGAAGAATTGTTACTAACACTGATTGGGTTGAATAATTCCATAGGTAGGTTGCTGGTTGCCATGGATTTACACCGTTCGTTCGTTCTTTCCAGGATACGGGACCCAGTTTAATTTCATGATTGTTGATTAGATATGGAATATGATGGCAGCATTTGTGTAAATACAAACTAGCCAGACCAGGTTTGTAGTTTTACAATTGACGCGAATGATTGTAAACTATTCTCTGTGAACCAGATATTTCTTAGATGACTAACTTATTCCAAAATGTCAGGGTTTGTTTTAACACATTTTTGTACTTGTTATTAATATCAATACATACATTTAGTAGTTTCAGAGCTAATGCAGATATATTGGAATTGAAACAAAGTCCTTTATTCCTCGAGCTTGTGTTTAAAGTCGTGGTTTTGTTTTGTTAGGATTTCCCCTTCCTATGTGGAAGTTGGGTCACATCGTGGAACATGAATAGCCATGCATTGTGTCTACTTCTGGTTCGACCTATTACCCCCTATTTTCTTAAACGTGGACATTTTTAGAATTTTTTCAGAACTCTATTACCCCCTAATAACACCGGCTCCGGCATGTGGAACATAAACACGAATGATCGGCTGATGAGTTTAATTTGCAAGACCCTTAGATCATCACCACGTGAGGTCCGAGGTGTATGGAATATAAAACCCGAAGGAACATGTTTGAAATATTAAAAAAGGAACACATGAAAATGAGGGCATTTTGGAAATATATTTAAAAGAGTTGGGATATTTGACCCCGATTTAAAAAAACCCTTAAACATCCGTGGTGTTGTTGAGCGCACATGATAATGATCGAAGAGTTAGTTTATTTATTTATTTTTTTTATGTCCTCCTCATGAAGCTTATCCTCATAAAAAATCACTTTATGTAACACTTTTAACTTCTTTCAAATTTTGGTAAAAAATCAAAGGTAAAACATTGACTTCACCGTTGGCTTTGAACCAATTTTTGATAGAATTAAAAGTTTTAGAATGGGATTTTGAGTGAGGCTGATCTTCATTTAGGACATCGTCATTTGGTAAAGACCAAATTTTAGTCCGTGGTTCATCACCATGTGGACCTAAATGAACTATTGTTTTCTAGGGCTATTTTAAAGCCGGGTCAACTATCCCTCGCTATCAAAAGTCACAGTTAGAATACCGAATCTGTTCTTATTTTTCATTAACACTTTCATTTGTTACATTGAAAAAATGTGGGAATAAAAATGCGAGTTGAATACCATCTACGTTTTTCTTGTGACACCCCACTATTATTTTGTGTAATTTTAGTGGAACATATAATTAGGTGTAAGCTCACATAAAGATGATCTATAGATAAATATTGATTTAAACGATGAGAAGATCATTGTCATAAAAATGAAGTTTGTATATACATCTCTTGTCGTTTTAATAAGAAAGAAAATGGAAAAGAAAAATAATAAATAAAAAAAACTAGAAGTATATACTTAGCAGTATGTGTGATCAATTAAATAATGCGGCTGACCAAAGCCTAGATTTAAATTTTGGTTAAAGGAGAGTTCGTCATACCTTATCAATTTTTGAGTTTTACACTCCACCACACCACCAACACAATCACCATCTTCACCTCCATTCTCCACCGCCACCACCACCACCACCACCACCTCATATATATGTAAGGGGCGATGCCTTCAGCGACCAATCCGACGCCCATCCCATGCTGCTGGTAAAAACCTTTACTGTCCATAATTGGGGTTTTACCGGCGGCCTTCAACCCTCCGCTAAAAGCCATTTTTCTTGTAGTGTTTCTTCTGATATTAAGGGAGAAGACTTACACTGTCACTTAGTAACTGAAACCTTTGTATAGGGGTGGCGTTCTCGATCTAGAACATCGCGCTCCCACTTTGAACCATGTTTCGACGCTCTCACTCCAAAGGCGTTTTGGAACTAAGAGCATTTTTTAATCGACCGCTCCGACACTCCCGCTCTCGTTCCCGCTCCTACATCGCACTTAGTTACTTAGCACTGTGAATATAGACATCCTCAATTAGCCTGTAGTTTTTCAGTTTTCAACTTTTTCCGTTTCTTTATTATAAATAAAAGTTCTTTTATTTATTTTTCTTATTTTCCTAAGCACATTGAGAATAGTATGGGTAGTACCTTTTATCTTTTCCTACGAAACTGTGACTTTTCAGATTCTAAATTAATTGACCTTTAATTCTGACAATCATTTTAGAGTAGTTTGGTGTGCCTGTTAATTTGGTATATGTCTACTTATCTGTCATCCGTTTAGATTTTCACTTCCCGTTCTCATTAAACTGTGACTTTTCAGATTCTAAATTAATTTGCATTCTTTAATTATCGGTGATGTTAGAGTTACCAAAAAGCCTACAAAATTTTCTACTGAAGGCATAATGTACAGTGGATACATATAACTTTGGGATGGATGCGAATCATGAAGGTATGTGAAAAATAGTTCCACCGTCGGATTAACTTTCAGTAGAAAATTTTGTAGAATTTTACTGTAAGTTTAGCATTGTCCTTTAATTATACCGTTTGGTTTGCTGATTCACATGTGCTCGTTGGATAAAAATCAATTTGACAAAAAAAGATAGATGCTATTGTTTTAAGTTTAGAGTCAACTAAAATGGCTTATCGAACTCTCATATATAGAGAGTATCCTAGGGTTGATTTTAAGTGATAATGTTCTCTTCATCATAAAGAGAGCACTGTTTGCTAGCTTACACGTACGTAGAGAGCAAAGTGAGTTTGTTAGGGGATTGCCCACTCAGTATATGGGGAGCTCGTCTGATCTCCCAATGTTAGAAGAACTTTCTATTTTTGTTCTGATTCATATCCAAATATGAATATTACTTCATAGATAAACCCTGAATTAATTGAATTGAATTGAATTGAATTTTCATACACTTATCCGGAAAGTAAATCAAACAGGAAAGAAGGGGATCATTAAACCAAGTAGCAAAGGTTGTGGATGCTTCCGCATGAGAGGCTAAAGCGTCCCCAACTATGTTGACCTCCCTATAGATAAAGTTAAAGTAATAAGTAGTAAAGCAGAGTAATAAAAGTCTGATTTCACTAAGGTGAGCTTGAGTATGCCATCCTAGGTTCATCGAGTCACCATTGAATTACCAAATGATTGAGAGAGCATCTCCTTCAAAGAGAGAGTATCTCCTTCAAAGATAATGTGTTGAATGTATGTCACTTATTTATTTTTTCTTTTCCTCTAAAAGGAGATCATCTAGATTCTAGAAAACTGAAAACAATTCAGTCTTTGGGTCTGAGTCGTCTGACTTCACGGTACCCCAGGCCGACAAAAGTTTGGGTCTAAATATCCGTACCCCAATTTTTAACGAATTTTTATTGTTGAACTTTGGTGTGTGACAAAGCAGAAGCACGTTCGGTTGGGTAAGAATTGAAGCAGCCAGCCAACCAGTCAGCCAGCCAGCCAGAAGCCATGCCGGGAAATCGAGATTGCACCGTTTATATAGGTTAGCTTTCACTATCTCTTTCTTAAATTCTTTTTTCTCAATTTGAGATTATTAGGGGGTTTTTTTAACTGATTGGTGCTTCTCTGGGACTCCCGATTTATTTTCTGAAAAATTTCTCATATTCCTGAAAAAATGAAGAAGCTTGATCTTGGAAATTGTAATTGTTATGATCTAAGAAACATTATTCATCTGATTGTATGGTTTAATAGTCTAGACAGAAATTCTGGATTTTGAGATGTTCACAACTTTTAGGATTCTTCTTCTAGGGTTTAGAAACTGTTTTGAATCGCTGTTGTTTTGCCAAATTTGGGACATCGGGTTTTTTTTTTTCCATTAATTTTGGTGCAAATATGCCGATCCAAACTGGGTTTTAGTTCAAATTACCCTAAATAAGTGACATGTAAACTGGGGTTCATAGGAATACTTAGTTGTGATCTTATTTTTGTGAAGATGATCATTGATATCGCCATTACAAGCTTCAGTCGATTTTTTTCTTTCAATGAAAAGTGGATAAAAGTTGACGGTAAAATTAATAAGAAGAGTTGTTGTTGCAAAAACTATTTTATAACGAGTTTGATTTTGTCCACCTGCGCTGAATGTGCGTTAACATAATCTCCCCACCAGTGGGGACTTAAGAACCCCACCATTCTATTGACCGTTTTAAGTCCCCACAGGAATGTTGGGTGAATGAAATCTGACTCTTTTTTAACTCATTTATGTTGAGTTTCAGTATGTGTTGTTCCCTTTGTTGTGGAAATATGTATCTAGCTGGTTGTACTGTTCTAGGCATAAATAGTTAAAAAGATAGATAAAAATATTATGCGCATGAACTTAACAAATTCTTATTGTGGGAACTTCGGCGTGTACAAGTCTACAGTAAGCAACTTTTGGCCAGTAAGAATTGAAGTAGCTATGTTAGGAAGTCGAGATTGCTGTTTACATTGGTTAGGTTCGATTAATTTTAGTATTTTTTCTATATTTGTTCGAATTTGAGCTTATTGGGATTTTCGCTGTAATAATTAGTTTTGATTAGTACCTCCATGGCTTCTATTTGTTTCTGAAAATTTCTGAATCCACTATTTCCTGAAAAACGAAGCTCGACTTTACAAATTGTGATTGCTTGGTTTAAAAGGAATTCATCTGATTGTATGGCTTTATCTAGATTGAAAACCTGAATTTTGAGATTTTCACAACTTTCATGTTTCTTTTTCTTGGTTATAGAGTCTGTTGGATTTGCTATTATTTTTCCAAATTCGGAACATCTTTTGTTTCTTTCTCTAAGTCTTGGTGCAACTATGGCATTCCAAACAGGTTTTAGTTCAGATATATCATATTGTCACTCATCCACGTCATGCCTATGCACTGTGGTATTTTGTCTTTCTTTTGTGTAATTATGTTGTAGAAGCTGAGATGTCGTATTGATTGGTTGTAGATGATGAGTATAAGAATTCAGCTGTTGTAATCCTAATCTTGAAAACACTATAAATTTATAATGATAATTTCCCATGTTGGAGACATTTATTACTTCTTTGAAACAAATCTCAGTCCATTCAATTGTTTTTTTCTATGTAACATCGACACTTCACTTTTTTGAATTTTGCCGTGTCGGATACTCGGACACTCGGACACTCGTGTTGACACTTGTGGATACTTCAATGGGTACTTGCACATAATAATGTTAGATATTGTGTGTCTATCTTGTGTGTACTTGCACATAATCGTGTTAGAACATATTATATAGTTCTAAGTTAATGTCTTTTGTGTATTATGTAACAATGTTGGTTCTAAAAATACAAATTATAACTAAAATTAAAGCATATAATGATTGATACATGAATAAGTATGTATGTGTATCGCCGTGTCCGCGTACTGGTCACCGTATCGGACACCTCGTACCCGTGTCGGACACCGACACCCGTACCCGTATCAATGTTACATAGGTTTTTTTCTTAAATATATATAGTTTTTTTTTATTTTTTTTTATTTTGATGCTTTAAACTTACAATACAATCATGTTATTTTGATACTATTCTTCTCTGTTTTTTTTCTAATGGTTACGTAATGTGAAGTTATGACTGTGTGTGGCTGGCTCTGTCCTTAGAAGGGCAGAAGTATCCTGCCGGACCCTTTCAGTACTTTCTTAAATTAAATTCATTGTCGGTTCACTAAGAACTGAACTACCTTTTTTTTTTTTATCTATTTATTTCCATTGAGTTATCTAACTTGTTTTTTGTTAATTTATTTTACATAGGTAACTTGGATGAGCGGGTTAGTGATAGAGTGTTGTATGAGATTCTCATTCAGGCAGGACGGATAGTGGACTTGCATATTCCTCGGGACAGAGAATCCAATCGTCATAAGGGTTATGCCTTTGCGGAATATGAAACTGAGGAGATAGCAGACTATGCGGTTAGGCTTTTCTCCGGCCTTGTGACTCTTTATAATAGAACGTTGAAATTTGCGGTGCGTTCTTGTGTCCATTCCTCTTCAGCAATGTAATCTTTTCATTCCTAAGGGTGTTTTGTTTCTGAATGTCTTCCGTTGGTGGAGTGCCATCATTGTTTTTTGGAACCTTTTTTCTTCGTCCAATATCTGGTTGTTAATGTTCTGTTAATCAATTTATTCATTTAATTCTTATAAGAGCATTTAAGCACTCCAGAGCTGGGCTTAGTAACTTACATCTTGAGGAATTTGGTCTTTGAAACAGATTTCGGGGCAAGATAAGTCCACACTCTCGTCTTCCAAGCAAAGGACCCAACCTGTAAATCTTAGCAATAATGAAACTTCCCAATCCTCGGGCAGGTTTTCTGCATTTCCTCCTAGTGATGTACAACAAGGTGAATTAAGTGCCCACTCCACTACCTTAGTAATCGCATCAAATTGTTCTTTTGTTTCTTATTTGTCCGCAACCCATTTGCTCATACAGAGCCAGCTCCCCCTGGGGTAATTCAAAGTAATGGTTATGGATCAGATCTCAACAGCAAAAATTACGATTACAGTCGTCGGATCTTTGGAACAACATTGGACAGCATTGGCCGCTCAAATTCAAGCCGGAAACTGTATGATTCCAGAAACTCCGTCATTTTCCCCTCGTACTGATTTTACCATAACTGGTAAATTAGCTCTCACCTGAAATATCAAACAGGATATATTTTCTTTTCTTCAACTCAGTGGTAGTGCAGCTGTGGTGGAAATATGTAGCTTAGCTTTAGATGCTTCAGCTGTTATTTGCGTGTTCGGTTAATTTAAGTTTTGATCTCTTTCTTACAACATAAAGTGCAAATAGGATTCTTTTTTCTCATAGCACACATAGCCGCTCACGTTTCGCTCAGCATGATAGTTTTAGCTGTTTCAATTGATGTTGGTTTTCAGTTTTTAATCTTCCATTGTCTCTCGTATTAGAAATGGCCACAGCCTGGTTTAGGCTGTGTTTTCGTTCTTCCTAGGGCCTGATTTGTATCTTTTAGCTTTAGCTATTTGCTTACTTTGATTGACTTTAAGTGACAGTTGTTGATATTTTGCTAGCTGTGTTTCTCTAGTGAATCCGATTTTGGTGACACATCGCCGTCTAGACCCACGTAGGACCTCCCATGTGATTGGTGTAAGTTTAAACGGTGCTGAAAGGTCAAAATTATGATGTTAAACTCCCACCAATCACCTGGGAGGTGGTCTTAAGCGGCTCTAAACGCTGCCGGGTTTACAAAATCACACTCCTCTGTAGTAGCCTTCTATTTTGGCAGAATCAGCACCAGAGCCTAGTAAAAATCTATACTGGGAGCTAGATCTTGAAACTGTGCATCTCCTGATTGATGTGCACAAAGACTTCTTTACCCTTTAGTATATATAGCGCAGAAATTACATAATATACCTTATTTACTTATGATTCTACAAAGGATAAATTAATCTCTTAATTTTATAAGCTGGCAATCAAAAATTCAAGATAATGAAAAGTACTCTGTCATGCAGAATGCACTTTCCACATGCTAGTATATATATGTTGAGTTTGTTAGTTGTTTTATTTCTTTCATAGAGCTGTACGAAGAATGTGACCACTCATAACGTGGGGCAACAAAACCCCGTCCTATTGGTTGGGACCCAAACGGTCAATAACGGCCAGCTCCACATTCCTATTGACCTTTTCGAGTTCGCATCAATAAGGGGATGGGGTTTTTGCTCACCAACAGTACAAGTGAGTCAACAAATTGGGGTCAACTACTGATGTTCAAGTGATTTTTCATTTCCATTTTTAATCTCTCATATGACTAAATCCAGCAAATAGGAATTGTTACTAACACTGATTGGGTTGGAAAATTCCATAGGTAGGTGGCTTGTTGCGAGGGAATTACACCGTTCTTTCCAGAATGGGACCAGCATCGGTGTAAATACAAACTAGCCAGGCCAGGTTTGTAGATTTACAATTGACGCGAATGATTGTAAACTGTAAAACATATATTTCTTAGATAACTAATTTATTCCAAAATGTTAGGGTTTGTTTAACACATTTTTGTACTTCTTATTAATATCAATACATGTAGTAGTTTCAGAGATGAAGATACATTGGAATTGAAACAATGTTAACGGGAATAGCCATGCAATGTTTCAGTTCGTGATCCACTTTTGCTGTGTGAGAAATTTCATATTGGACTGATGTTTTCTGAAGTTTAGGGGTGGGTGGGGCTTCAATGGGTCAGTCAGTACTTCTGCTTAGCTTATTGAACTAGTCGGTACCAGAACAGATTGCAAAACTCGGATACTCAGATGTTCTGCTAAACATCAAATCATTGTTTTATTTTGATCATCAATTTACTATTTAGGGTTAAAGGGGGATTTTCAAAATTTACAGCCTTCCTACTAGAATAGATAGTTAGGTTGGTTGGTTCCCCTCTCATGGGAGGTTGTGGAATGGAACTTCAAGCTGTGGTATTGTTGTGGGTTTTGTGACTTTTGTCCCATGCGTTATCTTTGGAGGATTTGGGCACAGAAAAATGGGTGTTTTTGCGTATCCTTATCATATAAAATTGATTTTCTTGTGATTGCATGTTAGCAGTTTCTCTTGGTTTGCTTATTGCGCCTTCTCTTCACTAGTTAGTGGTGACCAATGTAATAGTCCAGCCATGGTTCCTGTACATGTATTTTTATGCTTGGTCTGATATTTAAGTTGGGTTTGTACCAAAGAAGAACACATATTAAGGGTATTACCTTAATTTTCTTAAATGTGGATTTAGAATTCTATTACTTCCTATTTTATCGGCTTTGGTGTATGGAATCCACATAAAGATCATCATCCAAGGGCTGAGTTTGATTTGCATGACTAGGAAATTGTCCATCCAAAAATTTTAGCTCTTATATCATCACCGTGTGAGCCCCCATAAGGAGGTGTATGGGATACAAACCCTAGTTTGAAAATCCGCTAAAAGACCTTACATGATAATGATCTAAGGAATGGTCTTTGACTATTTGGTGAGGATGATGTCCTCACCATGGAAATCATTCTCACCAAAAATCCATTTGATCTAAACTTCTAACTTCATCAAAATTTGATTTGAAAACAACTTTAAAATATACATTTGTTTATGAGTTATAATTATTAATTTTCAACTAACTTTTGATAGGGTTAAAGGTCTTAGAATGTGATGATGTTCAGTGTTCAGTGAGGATGATCTTCGTGGTGAAGAAGATATATGGTAACCAGAATTCAGCTGTTGGTTGATCCCTAACACTTCCTAGTTCCAACTATAATTATTGTTCAAAGTAATAAAAATGGTCTAAGACATCCTAAATATCCCAAAAAATTCAGAAAAAAAAAAAACCTTTTTCACAATATTAGCTGCAGGTGACGACGTAGGGGCCTCGGCCATAACAAAATGTTTGTTTTTTTTTTTTTTTCACAAAGTTTGACTTGAAAATTTGGCGGATTTGACTACAACTTGACTTTCTATTTCTTCTTGTACATTGTTTCTTGTTTGACTTTTACGTATCCCTAACACTTCCTACTATAACTATTTGTTCAAAGAAATTAATAAAATGCATGTTGCAAGGAGTCAAAGTCGTGTTTAATTAACAAATATTAAGTGTCTTGAAATCTAATTAAATCTGGCTATGTATAAATAGATGAATCTTATGTGTATTGATAAGGAACTACCAAGTATATCAAATAACTAGCTCCTTGTGTCAATAAGCATCACATATGATCATGGCAAGAATTCATTTTCTAGGGTTTTCAGTTTCTTTCATTGTCTTCCTCATTATCTTCACTGTTGTCCTCCCATCTCCTTTGGGTAACTAGGTGTCACACTCCGATTTTCGGAACTCTAAAATCCAACCTGATTCAATGAGTCCGGAAGGCGAGGCGTGAAGAGTGTAAATGAAGTGTAATTTAAAGCAATGAATAAAATCGCTTACTTTCTCTTTTTGAAAGATAAACCAGTCAATTTTTGTCAACATTAATTACAATTTAGTAGTCAAAGTAAATTTAAAAACAAAAATAAAATCTGTTGAAAATAGTTTTCGTACTTAACTGCACATACTTTAGTAAAATGGTCATAATTGCTTAACCGTAAATCAGAATTGTATAAATAAAACTATTCTGGAAAATAGATTTAAAGTTCTACAACTTCAATAGAAATAGCACGGGGCTAATTCGAATTATAAGATACTCAAAACCGGGTCTGAAGTTTACTAACAGATTTATATACAATTTCAGAAAAATAACTTTGAATTTCTTATAATATACAGAAATCATAAATTTGAAACTGAAATTACTCCCTGACCAGATATCCGAAATACATGTATAATACCATTTTGGAAAGGAAAAATTGAAATCTTTATTTGTTACAGAAATAGGTATTGATCGATTTTGACCAAAACATACCTAAAAACATGATTTTCTAAAACTGACAGTAACAATTACGAAATTTATACAAATTTGTGTAAAACATGATTACTTCAATTCAATGACATGAAAATCAAATACAAATTAATACAACATTTGTGTAGTTCTAAATCTAACATAAAAACAGATAATTATAATATTACATATCATAATTCTCATAAATAACCCATAAATCTCAAGTGATATAGTAGTAATTATTCTTCAAATACAATATATAAAACATACTAACTCAAGAGATCCAAGCTATCTCTTTGAACTGCACCTCCTAAAATCTTTCGCCCTCAACTTGATCTGTAGGGGGAAAATATTGGGTGAGTAAAACTCAGTAGGTGCAAACTATCCAAAAATACTAGATTTGAAATATGCAAAAATTACCATATTAATGCATAAAAAGAGATTTCTTTTTAAATCTTTCAATAATTAACCATTAATTAATTATTTTAAGTCCATTACATCGGTGTCCACCGTCTCCTCAAGTCGGAACTCAACGGTACCTGCAGGTGTTATGGGGGTCTCCCATTACCGATACCATCTAGATTTGTTTTTAATCTAGATGACAAGTTATTATTAAACTTCCTTTAATTCATTTTTCTTATGAATAAAAACTCAACCCTTGCATTAAATAAATAAATGTAACCATGCAAGATAAATACATTTCATATGCAATTTCATAACAAAAACATAAAATTAGATTTTGTTTATAGTAGGGATCCCACCTACCTCAATTTGATGCCAAAATCTTATCACCTACTTGATTTATTTCTTCTGGATGTGATGATCGATGATGTAAATCCTTGATTTCTCAATGATTTTGATGATAATACTAGTAACTATTATAGATTTAATGAAAGAGGATGTAGATGAAGAGGTATGTTATGGAGAGTAAAGAAAAATATGTATATTGGGGAGAGTAATGAGAGGTGTAACAGGGGTGTAAACATAAAATAAAAGAGGAGATTTTGTGTTTTGAAGAAGGAAATAAGGGGGGTTTATATAGGAAAAAATTTAGATTTTATTATTATTATTATTATTATTTTAATATTTAATTTTTTAATATAAAAAATAATTTTATATTCATGTTAGTGGGCTGCTACAGTAGCCGCCGGCTACTGTAGCGCAGCCCACTTTTTTTTTTGTATTAAAATATTATTTTTTTTATTTTAATTAATTAATTTTTTTTTTCAGAGATAACTCTCTTAATGCATATAATGAGTTTCCATGCAATTACCATGCATATGAGAAATTTATTTCTCAAATCAATACATACCCAAATAGGTATAATACCAACTTAAATATGTTAAGCAAGTGTAAAATTCATACTATGGAATTTCTTGGGGTATTATAGTAGGTATTTTGCTTCTTTGTTTTAATTTGCCCAACTAGCTTCACAAAAAATCAATTTCTAAAGACCAGTGATATCCCCATTCATACACAATGGGATATCCTAGGTCTTTTTTTTAAGTCAAACTAAATTTGACCAATTTTTTTTTATTTATTCTTGGGGTATCCTCTAATTTATAATAAAATATGTATAAATTCTTTTATTTCTACCCCACAAACTAAAATTTACCCCACCATTTGCATCTTCCCCACCACCATCGCCACTGCCAACACCACGCCACCACCATTACGTTGAGACAATCCTACAAGCCTTTTTCATTTTTTTGTGATTTTTTTTTTTAAAATGTGGAGGAAGTCGCAAGTTTTGCGATATGTTTCGGACCTTTACGACCTACAACGAAAGATTATTTCGGTTCCCGTGGTCCGAAACTAAATCATTATCACGGTTTCTATAGTCCGAATATATATGTATGTTCGGTTTCCATGGTCCAAAACCCATTTAGAAAATTAGTCAGGAAAAAACCTTTGTTTGACTATTTTAAATGAGTTTTGGACTATGTAAACCGAAACTTATATTAAGTTTCCATTCTGATAGTCCGAAACCTATAAGAAGTTTCCGTTTTCATAGTCAAAACTATAAGAAGTTTCCATTTTCATAGTCCGAAACTAATAAAAGCTTTTCTTGACTAGTTTTTTTAAATTAGTTTCGGACTATGAAAACTGCAAATCAGCTTCGTTTCAGGACTGTGTAGTCCGAAATCTCAGTCCGATGGCCAACTCTATTTTCACACTAAAAATGAAAAAAAAGGAACCAAAGAGTGATCGAGTGAGAGAGAAAGAGGGAGAGAAATAGAGATCGAGTGTGAGAGAGAAATAGGAGAGATCGAGAGAGATCTGAGATTGAGATAGATCTCTCTCTATCTCTTATCTTTATCTCTCATTCGATCTCTCGATCTCTTCTTCTTCCTCTCCCTCTCCCTTTCTTTCTCTCTCTTTTCCCTCTTTCTTGGATGCGGTGGTGGCCGACGAGATTGTGGCACGGTAGAGGTGGAAGCGGTGGTGGTAGAAAAGATGGGGGAGATCTTAATTATTTTTTAAGAATTAAATTTTTTAATTATGTATTAAAACTGATTTTTTTATTAAAAAGAGGCTAGGGTAGCCCTTAGTATATTGAGGGGGATGCCCCCAAGTGCATTCTAACAAAATGGGGGCATCCCCTAGTGTATGATATCCCCTAGTTGCTTTGAGGATGGGGGATATCACTGATCATTTCTAAAATTTCCAATCCCAATAAAAGATGAAAAATATCAGTTTCTAAAACTTCCAATCTCATTAAAAAATTATTTATTTTTCATCTTTTATTTTAATAGAAATCATACATGAATGTATATGATAATTATTTTGGTATGGTGCTAATTAGTTGGGATGTGAGGATAGATATATACATGATGTAATGGTGACCCTGGTTTCCCTTGTATGGTGTACATTTTTTAGGTAATATATTTCTTTTTACGTACCAATCAATAAAAAAAGAAGAAGTATATATATAATTTTTTTTGGATATCATTCATGCATCCTCACAAAAGAATTAGTTAATTAGCATATTCTTTAAGTCATGTTTAGATGACCGAAATGAAATCATATTCTTGAGAATGCGATTCTTGCAAGAAGAGGAATCATAAAACCAAGTCCTACCTTAGGTTTTCTATTTCCTCCATTTTTGCGAGAATCACATTCCCTTTAATTACATCTTTATGTACGTTGGTGGGTCGTTGACCTATAAGACAATGTCTAGATGGGTTTTTTTTTGGTTTATTTGTTGAGTATCACTATATGGATCAACCGGCTAGCCAATTTATAACCTGCCGAATGGGGTTCAACTTAAATTCACAATAGATGTTTAAAATCACTTTAATTTGGACGGATCCAGTAGAACCACGTTTGCATTGGACCATAAATAAATGAGCCGATGGTCGATCCAAAAAGTATATTTCTTATTTATTAGCTAGTTAAATTTTCATTAAATTAATCAATTGTTGTTGTTGTTGTTGTTGGAAGTGGTACTGGCGTTTCAATGCCGAGACCAGCATAGCTTCATAAGTGATACCAAACCAATGATAGCAGGGACACGATACAACTCAGAAAGTTGTACCGCATTGTGTAATCTACTTGCCAAGTGTCATGGTCAATTTCTCTGACTATGCGTAGACCGTGACTTAGCCGGTGGGCTAGATGCATATGCGCGGCACGGAGGTGCGATGCGCATGAATATGCATGATTGAGTAGAAGGGCGAAGTGAAGCTTCATGGCACGCAGGTGCTATGTTGTGAATATTTGGGAGCGAGCCGGAGGGCTTGGTGAAGTTTTAAGGCTTGGAGAAGCTGCGAAGTGTATATTCATTTCATGGGCCGAAAAAAGAGTATGATTGGTCTCATAATTTGATGTTTCATTTAGGAGGAGGTCAAAAGGTAAATTAATCTACTATAGGGAGGGGTCCCGACCTCCCTGCTGCATATTCATATGTACCTTAAGTGGGAACTCCACGGAGTAACCCTTGGGCCGGACCATGCTTAGCTGAAGGGATATTCATTGGTTTCCCTTGTTGTAGGAGATGGCTTGTGATTGTGCATGCAGGAGGTGGTACAACGACATTCCTGGAATGCCTGAGGGTCCTATGCGTGCTAGACATCATGTCGATAGTATGCTCAACCCGAAGCTTCTTTAGAAGGATAGAGCTATCCGAGATGTATATCTTGATATGCTTATGGATATGCTTGGCATACCTTATGTTGACCTATCCGGGGTGCTGTAGCATGGAGTGGCATAGCAAGGGGCGAGCTATGTCTAGATCATTGGATGCTAGTAAGCTGCATGCTGGAGTTCCTATGTTGCTATACTGGAACCTTATAGCCAGGATGGAGCTCACATATGCGTATGCTTGGTTATAGCCTCGATACTTTTTGACAGGTGAAGCTTACAATTGTATGTGAAGTTCAGGTAATGTTAACTTGACCAGGTGGATGGCTATTCATGGTTATCTTCCCGGTACTGTGGAGACAGTAAATCGTACCTGTTGGACGAGTGTCATAGGACACGATGAAGTGACTCGTAGGCCGACATATGAACATTGCTCGTGTTGGTTGTTGCACTATGCATGTTGGTGCAAGATGACCAGAAGGTCTTGAGTAGAATAGAGATGGTTAGTGAAACTGACTATGGACTAGGAGGGAGTCTGTAGTGCCGCACGGGTAGACGGTAATATGAATTTATGCTGCGTGATCGCATATGTTGTTGGTCAACCATTCCGCCCGTGACACGAGGCTGCAGGCTTCGCGACTGGAGCCTCTGATACTGCCTGCGTCTTTGATCGTGGCCACATGAGTTCTAACTGTATGTGTTGCAAGGGAAATTAACTTATCTTGCCCTGGCTGAGTACGAACATAGATGTGATAGCCCAGCGCACCCCAACCCAGCCCAGTACAAACCTTAGTTATTGAGATGATCTCTTCATAAAAAAGAGCTCTCTTTCGTAGCAACCATATTTCTGACTGGTGCTGAAAGCCCCAACTATTTAGGCTTGGGATCTACTAGTGTGTAATCCTAAACATGCGTTTACATTAGAAGAAACACCAGGCTCTGCTGGTTATTGTAAAGACATAACAGATTCAAAGATAATCCTATAGAGGTAATGGTTCTATTTTCGGCAACATAAACAAGAAATTTGATTTTAGGTCTTACTAATAATTCATAATTAATGTTTAGCTTTTGTTAAAAGATATTCTCATCGTTTTACAAAGGTCTCTTAACGTTCCCTTCACTTTTTGGACGGTCAACCGAGTCAACGGTCATTCTAGGACCTAAACTCAAAGGTAAAAAATCGCAGGACCGAAACCCTAATATTGACCATTATATAGGACCCTCTATTAGATCTTTGAGTTCCCTCTTTGAGTTTTTCAATTTTCGTATCAAATCAAACTCAATAGGTCTACGTAACTTGAGTTAAAGTTAGCACATTGTCTTCATGATCTAGTAATTGAAGATTAAAGACAAAGGAGATTCAACTTGCAGAAGAGCTCATACTCAACACCACCAAAAATATCTTAGGATGGTAAGTGACTTAAATACCTAGTATCATCATAGGTGGTTAGTTTCATTTAAGACCATAGATAAGTTGTCCTACTTACAATAAAAGTTTTATGGTGTTTTTAACCATTAAAATTTTTCATAGGTTGGTTAATTTCGATATCATATTTTTGATTTCGAAACGAAGGTTTTGTGCAAAAACAGGAAGCTTTGATTTCCCTATTAGATGTTTGGTTTCGAAATGGAAAGCAAAGTCAGTTTGACAGACTACTTTAATTTCGCGCTAACGTGCACCAATGACTATACATACATAAAAAAGGTTGTCGTTTCCTTACTTTTTTTTCCATACAAGGATATCTTTCATTTTCTGGAATAGAATTTGGTATTATTACTTGTTTTGTTCTTTTTTTTTTTAGTTTTACATTTTTTAGTTAAGGATCAACGCCAATGTTTGCATACAAACTTTAACTGCTCGATTGGCTTGACTGGAATCCTGCTTAGTGTATCAAATAAAATATTAGTTCTAGTGGTACTTTCAAACATATCGTTGCCACTACTATCTCTACTCTTCTTCCTCTTATTTATCTTTCTACTTCACCTTCACTTGTCTATTTTAATTTATAAGGTATAGTTTCAATAATAATAATAATAATAATCTTTTTTAATGCTGATTGTTTATTACATCGGTACTCGACAGGCAACTAATTTGTTAAGCAAATAACAAAACATAATTTTTATACATATATTTCCTATTAATATCACTCTAATAATTCTATAAAATACTTCTTCTCTAAGATGATTTTAGTACATCAACGATTCTTGTTGAAAAGGATAACCACTGTAAATAAGGTTTTAAAAGATAAAATCGGATCTTTACATGAAGTCAGGTTGCTAATTACCTTAAAAAGTGAACTAAGCTCTGATACCATTAAAAATTTAATGTCCCTACGGTTGTCAGATCCAACCAAAAGTATATAACTAAGGAGATGGATAAAACCTATTATAATTTAAAAATTATTTACTTGAATCTAGGTCTGAAACAAAAGACTCAAAACAGAGTATTGACTTATTTGATTCTTAATATGTGGAATTAAAAACAAGAACTGATTATTTCAATCTCTATGTGTAACACCCCGCCCTCACCTTTCGGGTCTGCAGCCCTTACTCAATGAGAACTAGGCATTTCCGGCGGAACCATTAACAACCTGTAGCTCTAGGGTGAGCGCAGTTCACCAAGCTAACAAGAAGCTTGCACTCATATTCACAACACAAGTACAATAAAGCTGAAATGAACTTTATCAACTTAAAGATAATCTGTCAAACAAATGGATAATTAAATAATCCCAAACATCAAAGGACTAAACAATGTCCAAACTAAACTGAAAGAAATCGCAAAGGATGTCCTACGTCTTCACGGAACTTAAGCAAGTCTCCGAAGACTAGATCCTGCCTACGTGAACACCGCCTCTAGCGAGGATTCACCTGTTGTCTTGGACCTGTAAAAATAACGGTGCTAGGTCAAAACCTAGCCAGCAAGTTCACTAGTTCCCTTGGCTTAGATTCGGGTCAACCATATGCTTCACAAGTTTCAGTGTATTAACAACGATAAGATAACGAATAAAGTAATGTAAAGCAATGCACAAGATTCACGGCTGTTGTGTTTTATGTTCTTCGATTAAGATTAAGTTTTCGTAACAAAGAGTGCTCTCTAGTTACTACCCACGTTTCACCCATTCCTGTAGTTCAATCGAGACACTGGCCGTGCGCCACGTAAGTCTGATGAAACCGCCTCGAAATCCATCCCCCGAACACTGGTAACCCTGTCGGCGTTACTTACGTGTCAAGTGATTCCGTAGACCTCACTTGGCGATTCCGAAGACCTCGCTTGGAGAGGACCAGGCCTATACAGGACCTAACTATGTTTGCACACGTGCCAAACAAGTTATTTAAGCATACATCAAACTTATGGAAGTATCTTACACATTATCTATGTGTCCACAATCTCTCATCATCATGGAAATAGTTCTCAATAAGTCATTTATGCATTTTACACTTATAAATACATATCCATTATTAGCATGCATGAACATGATCATGATATCCTTCATACAAGAACTAATTACACAAAAGAAACTACCAAAAACCAATTTTTGGGTCAAAAGGCAATGCGTATCGATACTAACTTACATGCTGAGGGAGTATCAATACACCCTAAATGGGTATCAATACATGCTGTCAGATTGGGGTTGTATCGATACACCCTAAATGGGTATCGATACACCCTTTCAGATTGGGGCTGTATCGATACACCCTAAATGGGTATCGATACACCCTTTCAGATTGGGGCTGTATCGATACACCCTAAATGGGTATCGATACACCCTGGGTTTTCTCGCGATTCTGGGTTTTGTTCTTCAACAAAACTCCATGGAAACTTGGGATTTTGGCCTGCAACCTTAGGGGATTGTATACAAGTTAAATATACATAGATTTCATGCTCTTTAACCAATGAAAATCATACACACATGGATACATGCCTTCATTCATCTAGTTAACATATATTATCCATTAAAACCCAATTTCTATGCATTCATTCATGGATTAGGTTATGTAAACTAAGCATAAACCTAGCTTTCATGCAAGCATTTACTAAGACTTCATCAAAGCAAAGTGGAAGACCTAAGTCTACACCAAAAGAGCAAGTTACTACTTGCCTCAAATCACCAAGGAAGATGAAACCCAAGGAAGAAGAAGAAGATGAAGAAGATGATGATCCCAGCAACACACCCTTGATTTCTCTGAGATTCCTTCTTCACAAAACCATGGATCTCCTTCAAGTCTAGCTCTCTCCCTTGCTCTCCCTCTCTCCCAGCAGATCAGCCTCCCTCTCTTCCTCTCTTCCTCTCTTCCAAATAAAAAGGAAAACAAGAGAAAAGTGTTAAGTTAGGGTTAGTTATATTAGCCTAACCCTAAAACTTAATAAAACTCTACAGAGTGCCCTCATCCAGAGTGGCTACCCCTCAACATTAGTAACTTAGAGATAGGGGTATTACACTATGAAAATAAAAAATCTGAATACATAGTTTTTTGTTGGCGAGGAAAACCCAAAGTGATAAAAACCACGGGACCTAGTCCAGTCGAAACAATCCACTAAGTTAATAAGAATTTACAAACCGTTACCCACTGACTGAAGACTCGAACTCCACTATCTGATCAACCGGATGTAATATCTAAGACTCGAATCCACGAACCGTAACTTAATTGATCTCCACATGATGCGTTTCCAACTCAGAATCCACCAAGTCCCGCAGCACAAACAATTACCCAAATCTATGAACAATCAACATGAACTTGAATCCATAAGTTCATACACCGAAAGTCCACCGGCAAACCTCGAACAAAGGTTTAAAGACTAAGGTTGGAAGGATTTAGTCTTCTTCAACAAGTATTGAAGCTAAAGGTCTGAATATAAAACTCTAAGATATTGAATTGTGTGGGATTATTAGAAGTAGAGTTAACATAACCCTTTTATAGAGGTATAGGTCATCCAAGTATGTTTAAAAAACTCCTCAAATAAATTGAGGTTAGTTAAGAATCCCATTCAAGCAATAATTTGAATTTTAACAACTTTTAAATGAGATTTTCCACTTTGCTTTCGATACGAATAAGTTTCTTATCGAAAGCAAACTCTATTGTCGGAGGCACTTTCGAAAGCAACTATGTCCCTATCGAAAGCAAGATTGTCTGTCTTCAATAATGACTTGTTAGTTTCGAAACCAAAATGTTCCTATCAAAAGTATGTTCTTCTGTTTTTCAGAACATAGATGGAATTTCATTTCGAAAGCAGCAAGGTGGTATCACGATGTAAAAAGACAGAAAATTCCTTTAATGAATAAAAGTGGCGTACATTAATAAATCGTTTTTAATTAACTTAACATAAAAACGTCCATAGATTTCAAATATAAATTGGATTTAAACAAATTTTATACCATTGGAAAGCATTTTTCAAGATCTTTAAAAAAAGATCAAACATGCATAAATACCAAATTAAAATAAAAAACTCAGAAACACATTAATGAAGCTATAAAACCCAAATTGTATGCAAACTATAATTTGCATACTATAAATTTATGCAAATTTTAATTTGCAATTTTTTTTAAATTATTCATGAAGCAATAAAAACTCAGATGTAGGCAAACTGTAATTTGCATGCTGCTAATTTAATTTTTATATAGTTAGTTTAAAAAAAACCCTTTTTTAAAAAGAAATCCATTTATGAAGCAACAAAACCTAGATTGTATGCAAACTATAATTTGCATATTACATATTTAATTTGTATATAGTTAATTTTTTTTGAAAACACCCATTCACAAAGCTATAAAACCCAGATTGTATGCAAACTATTATTTGCCTACAGTTTATTTAAAAAAAAAATCCAGTTACGAAGTGAATACAAAAAATGCATGAAAATAGACTATACAAACTATAACTCATATGTAAGTTATAATTTGCATTATTGCAAGATTATTAATTTTTAAAAATTTACTATTATGATCACATTTTGAAGATCTTGAAAAATGCTTTACAAAAGTAATATAAATTTTGTCAAAATCCAATTTGAAAGTTAAAAGTTATAGCATTTTGAATTTTTAAAAATATTATTTTCTCTCTCTGCCACATATATCATCGATCCCCACAAAAGCAAAAACAGTTAGAAGTCTACCCTTTTAACAAACAAAATGGTAGTTTAGGTACCCAAAAATTTATAATTTTTAAAAGAAAAAAGAACTAAATACCAAGCTTACAAAATGCAAAAAAACATGGATCATGCTTATAAACCAAAAAGTGCATGTCCTCTCCATCAAAAGGTTAGAAAAGGGCTTCCAGCCCAGTATTGTGAATCCATAAACCCTTATAAACTTCCTGTAATATTTATTTCCACTTCTGTCCTTAGAAATTAAATTGCCCATTTCCTTCCCAAACTTATGAGGTTTGAGAGTGGCCCATTCATTTTTAGTTAATTTAATTCTCCGCCCATAGCCACCAATGACTTACTTCTGTTCTCCATCCACAACCACCAACCTCTTGAGGTAACCAACCCTATACTACACCAAATTACTAGTTTTTTACATATTTTTTTTTTGAAATCTGTAACTTTATTGTAACGTTGCAGATGCATTACATGTTTAAAAAGTTTGAAAGCATTAATGGTTAAGAATGGATATATAGTGATTTTTGAACATTAGAGAACCTTTAAAGACGACTAAAATTTTAATTTTAAAAATATATTACAAAATTTAATAACGTAATCCTGTTACGTCCTACAGCTTGTATATTTTTTGTGCTTTATAATCGTTATAAGATGACTTTCGTAACATTCTATATAACTATCACAACAAATCTGGCATGCCTAAATTCGTAACAGTTTTCAAATGTTATCAATTATATTAATGTTATAAATTTTATATTTTGCCTTAGTGCTAATTAGGAAATATCTCTCTTCTCCACCCACATAGACCGACCTCCACCGAATCTATTTATATATACATAGAGGTAACCTAACCTAATTAGGAAAAATTCTGTCACCTATAAATTACCCTTATAAATCATATAAATTACCAAAAATTGCCCTAGATTCTCTTGTGCGTAGTAATATTTCCATCGCGCGACATATGTCGGTGGAATCGTAATTCAGTATCGTGCTCCTTAAGGTGGAAATCTTTGAGAGAAATGCAAGGAGTACACTGGTATACCGGCAGTGTTTCACTGTAGACCTGCCAAAAATTGACCTGCCAAATCCAACCCTAATTCGACCCTCCAACCCTACGCTTACCTAACATAACTAGACCCTATTCTAATTCTACCCGCCAGCTAAATAGATAGGATTAAGGTTGGGACTTTCTATCCCATTACCCCTTCAACCCTATTAAAGTTAGGGTCGATCGACCCTGACCCATTTAACTATTTTATATAGAAAAATGCTAAACGGATAGGGTTAGAGTTTAAAAATTTAACCCGTTTCATAAACTAGTTAGGGTTAAGATTTGATAATCTTCACCCGTTAACTCACCAACTCGCCTAGGGTTCGGTTCATCCACTCGCTACCCCCTTCTGTAAAGGTGTCTCTTTCGCTGTGAAGTGCCTCATTATCCCTTTATTCTGACAATAATACTCTTTTGATAAACCATTTTTATACTCCCTACCATTATCATACCTAAGTTTTTAACCTTTTTGCCAGTCTGGGTCTCAGTCATAGTCTTCCACACTTTTAAACTTCTCGATGAATTCATCCTTTGTCTTCATGGCGTACAACGACATTCGCCTGGATAAATCATCAATGAAAAAAAACCTCATACCTTTATCAAAAGGCCTCCACGCACCCAAATGGATGTAATCCAAAGTAATAATACAATAGACACCATTGCCAACAAGTTCCACCTATACCATTTTCTATAAACATAAACGTTCATAGAACTCACCTTTGGCAATCTCCAACCTATCACATAAGCCTTGCTTGCACAACACATCTAATATCACACCACTCATATGCCTTAGCTACATATGACACCTTTTTTCAGGATTAGAAACTTCCTTGCTTTATGTTCCAACCACAGCTTACCTATTATTGTACTACCAGACAATAAATACAAATTTCCTTACCTCACACCTTGAATTACCAATTTGGAGTTCATGAATATGTCTTACCATTTTCATTTTACCTTCACTGATCTTGATTTGAATTATTCGTATCCCAACTATCTTGCAAGCAAAGTTATTTGATAATCATATTTATATTACATGTAGTACCCTTATAGTTATATAAGTTAGTCACTTATTTTATTTAATTTGAATTAATTATTATATTTTGTATGTGTAGGAATTGGAGTAGAGCAAAAAGAAATGCAGTGAAAATTGGCAAGTTACAACAGCCGAGGATATCATATACGCACAAAGCAGGACATTGAAGGATGAAACCGTTTGTAATTGGCAAAATTGATAAGGGCACCTACAAGGTTATTAGAGCACCCATATGGTACACTTGCATTTCATGCACGTATGGTTGAAATTGGGTCCCNCTTCTGCTCCTTGTAGTCAAGAATCCTATAAGGCTTCTCTACATAGGTTGCTCCTGGCTGCAACTCTAACTCGTGGAAATCAACCACTGCTGGGCAGTCCTCATCCCTGAGATATTTCCGAAGCATAGACACATGGAAGACATCATGAACTCCCGCTAACTGATCTGGCAAAGCTAACCGGTAAGCCACTTTCCCTACTCTCTCTAGGATAGGAAAAGGTCCAACAAAACGCGGTGATAACTTTCCTTTCTTACC
>MVGT01003981.1:2240-30603 GCA_002174775.1 Macleaya cordata
TTTTCTTCTCTTCTCACCGTCTCTCCCTCTGTCCCGTCTCTCAATTGAAAGGTATAAGAGAGATTTCTCTCTCTCTCTTTCCTATAAAACTATCTAGGGCGGTGGAAAAAAAAAAGAAAAAAAAAGAAAAGCTAAAATAATAATAATAATAAAAAGAATAATTACTTGGTTTATACTAAGGTATAAGCACATACAACATATTTTGTGTATATAATGGAAAGATTTATAAAATTACTCTTTAATACATCACCCACTACATATATATAGTGTATATACACAGTTTAATAAAGTTTAATTAGTCAAAATCAAGGTCAAAATCGCGGGTACCTTCGGTATTGGACAAAATCGTGTTTTGGGCCTTGATTTGGGATCATTTAATGTCCGATTTTTGCACGTGAGTAGTCAAAATTGAATAACTTTTCGAGATCTATCCATTCGTACGGTTCGATTCCTCAAATTATACTTCGAACAAAAACTCATTATTTAATCCTAGACTTAATTATTTTAACCCCTAATAGGTTCCACGATTGAATCGTTGGACTCGACTCAACTTGACTTACCAAAGTCAACAAAATTATTTTGGGTCGTTACAGGAATACAACGCCTTATCGAAAGGAATGTCGTGGAAAACAGAGGTTGGAGTGTTATCCTTGTCGACAAAGTCTCCTTGGAAACACATCAACTCGGCTAGTGAAACTAGAACCTGGGTGGAAGTTAGAGGGATTCCTGAAACAAGTTAGAGAACGGAAGTGTTCCAAAAAATTGGGAAGAAATTATGAGGATTGTGCGATGTCCAGGTAGGCCTTTTCGGAGCGGAATGCAAAAAAGTTTGCAGATTGTAGGTCTCCGATGAGGTGGACGACATTCCGATTGCTATGGAAATGAACGTCTCTGGCAAAACTACACGCTTCACTTTCGTACACAGTTCGAAAAATGATCACCGTGATTTGACACAGGCAGATAAATTTGAATCTAGTCAATGTAACTCGAAACTTTAATAGAAACCATACTTCAAATTAAAAATTTGAATTTCAGTACGGAAAGCTTAGGAAAATCAGTTCTCAGACCGTTGCTGGGGAAAGAGTGCAGTGTAGAACTAGTAGGAAAAAGCTCTTATAAAACAGCTTCATACGATTGGTGGAAGATGATGATGTGGTAGATGTCGTAGTGGACCAACCAGACACCTCGGTTAAGAAGCCCAAAATTAGGAGCAAGAAGAAGAAAAGGGGCAAAGCATTGGGCTTAATTTGAGAAAAATTCAAAGTTCGGCCAACTAGGACAAAGAAATCGAGATGGGTTTATAGGCCCAAATTACTTGAGGTGGGTGAGTTTAGTAATGGGAATATTACAAGTGGGCTCATTAATAAGGCTATCTCAAGAGGAATTCAAACCGACTTTGTTTTTGAGGAAGTATCTTCACAAAGGCCTATGTTGCAAGCCCAGGAGACCTTGGAGAATCAGATGAATACTAGTAGGGTTCAAGCCCAAGATTCAGACGAGGGAGGCCCGATAGCTTTGGAAGAGGGAGAAATAAACAGAGAGATGCAAACTAAGGCACCTCTTTTGTTACTAAAATCGGAGGAGGCAGAGGAGGAGGAGAGGGTGAAGGATACGCAGATCACTGCGGAGGAGGTAAATCCGATGGATAAGCATCCTTGTTTTGATCCACTAGATCTAAGTATGGATGTAAGGCCCCGAATTCAAATTACTGTATAAACCTGAATCCAAACTCATAACTCGATTCCTTAAGACCAAACCTAGAACTTTCAATCTAAAATTAAGTTCAAAACATAAGCCCAAACTAAAGTTAAAACAAAATGCAACTCATAAAATTTAGATCAACAACATACTAGCTTATACAATCAAAGAAACACAAATGTCAATTCATCAACATCATCGACAACAACAACAACCTCAACATCAACAACAACCTCAACATCAACAACATCAGCAAGTTTCTTATATTTTATGCTGAACCGCACCGCGGCTGCCTACGTACCCAAACAGGGATCAAGCATAACGTAGTTCCGAACAATACCTACACAAGACATTCACGTCACTTTCTAAAACTTTAGATGCAAGTTCATCAGACTTGCACAATCTAGTAGTACACATATAAAACACCAGGGAACCCTATAAATTTTTGGTCCACAAGTTATAACCCATTCGTGTATAAGGTAATATTGTGTTAACATCGACCCCTTTCGCTCAATATGTGGGTAACCAGCCTCGGCAAGGTTCACCATCAACATTCCTAATGCGACACGTCGGTCATCGCATAGCTACACATAGAGAGGGTCAAGCTAACCATTAATCCACATAATACTTTGTTGATGTTCTCTGCCATTCAACTATAATGGTATAATCATCCAGGTGCCTTTTGAAACATTTTCATTATCATTATTAGTATACAAAATAGGGATTTCAACACTAATACATTTGATTGTTGTATACGAAATAACTGTTTACAGCTACAATATCATGGATGTATTAATAGTACCAACACTAACATACTATTAACTTTTCTAAAACATTTTACCACTGATGGCAGCATAGAAATAATTCTCACAGAGATATTAATGCCGCTTATAGTCTATAAACAGTTCTACAACATATAGATATATATATTAATTACCAGTAGTACTTACTTCACGACTTACGAGAAATAGATAATCTCTCTATTTCAGCTTATAAACAAATTTAAACTCATATATGTAAGAATCCTTCATATATACATCTATATCAGACCTGCTAGTACAGGTATAAACCTGATTTCAGGCTTTTAGCACATATATCAATCTGATTTCTACACAAATATAGATAAGAATATGATATCTATGTTAACATAAATCCTACACGAGTATTAACATGATCTCAATATATTTAGAAACCCTAAAACAAGTATAAATCTGATTCAGCAATGATATGAATCCTAGAACAAGTGTAACCATTATTTCAGCATGTTTAGAAACCATAAGAACTAGTATAAACCTAATTTCAGCAATAATAGACACCTTAGAACAGGGTTCAATCGATTGAAAGAGAGTACAAAGATCATAGAAGGGCAGAAACCTATCTGAACCAAAAGGAAACACTTAGATGAAGTCTTCAAACCCTCGAGATGCCAAGCCAAGCCCCAGGTCCCTCCTTTTCTCCCTGCCTCTTTCCTATTCTCGTTGAATCCTCTCCTCCTCTTTTTTTTTTTTACTTGGGCAGGACTCTCCCCTTTTTAATTAAAAGTAGGTTTCTATTTTATTAAAAGTAAAACTCTTTTAGGCTGCTACCCATACTAGTAGTTTTCCTAATTGTAATGGGATTCTAGGTGTTTGGAGACAAGGACGAGGGTATCCTATTATTAGTGGATCCCCTCACTTAAGTTTGTTAGGTTAGGCTTATCCTAGTCAATGTTAGACTAATAAAGCCCCAAACATAGATTACTAAATACACCCAACTTAAGTTTTGCACACTCAACTAAATAAAATTTCAAATAATTCAACATATTATAGTAAAACAAAATATGGGGTATTACAATCTCCCCCCATAAAATAGAATTTCGTCCTCGAAATCGAACGTATTAATGAAAAGATGAGTTTAACATACACTCATGTCCTCCCGCTACCACGTTAGTGTTCTTTCCGCCCTGACGAACATAACAACACAATATTTCTTACTCTATCACGCACTTCTTTAACAACCATGATCATCATTCCATAGTAATAAGTACGCCAAATTATAAATAAAAATAAATAAATAAATATATATATATATAAAACAGTCCAACCACTTTATAAGATTAAGTAAAAACCATTCTAATCTTATGTGGTCACCCATTGGTCTAAACAAAGGATTTAAAATCCTTGGGTATTATAATCTACCACACCAAAGAATTTCATATTTTGATAGCAACATTGTCAACATAGGTTAGTGACGGAAGATCTGTTATCATACAAGACTATCTATACTGAATTATTCCAACATGAGTATGCCGCACTCATTTGTCCATAAAAGGATCCTTTCATTATCATGATTAGGTTCATCGTGTCTTTGATGACTTAATTTTACACCCATTAGGTTCACTCTTATCACATATGTCATTAGGTAGATCACATAGCATTAAGCTGTCAGCAAATCCATACTTCGTGTTGTGCATTGGTAACCATTCCCCTTGTACTTGTTGCTCATATAGTCCCTACTCTATAGACTACCATTTTGTGATCCAATGGTCGATACTATTCTCACTTAGTCACCAGTGAGTGTTACTCATGTAATTCCAACCTGATGAACTACCCTTTTGTAACTTGTTACTCATGTAATTCCAACCTGATGAACTACCATTTTGTAACTTGTTACTCATGTAATTCTAGCACGAGGAACTACCCTTTTGTAACTAAATAGGCAATTCTACTTATGTCGCCAATTCGTGGTCCACAAGTACCCAATCGTGCACTGGGTATCCTTGTGTTAACATCGACCCTTATCGCTCAATATGTGGGTAACCGGCATCGGCTAGGTTCACCTTATCCTCATGCGATCCCTCGGTCATCGCATAACTACACATAGAGAGGGTCGAGCCAACCACTAAGCCATTCAAATGTATGACATTTATCTGATGTTCTTCAATAATTATTTTATTCATAATCAGCATTATGAGGTACATATGATGTTGCAACACCACACTAGTTTCCTTACATTAAATACAACAATTAATTCCTAATAACACAATATAATTTAGGAGCTAACATAGTCATAAACCATAATCTACAAAAAAAAGAGCAAAATAAAAACTAACATAGATTTCATCTACACATACAAGTCAAGTTGATAATTGTTATAAATTTGCACAACAGATTAAACTAAGGTAGAACCCTTACAAACAATCCCAAGTAGATCTAGAGCCTAAGCTCTGATACCATTCGGTAAGGCCCCAAATTCAAATTACTGTATAAACCTGAATCCAAACTCATAACTCAATTCCTTAAGACCAAACCTAGAACTTTCAATCTAAAATTAAGTTCAAAGCATAAGCCCAAACTAAAGTTAAAACAAAATGCAACTCATAAAATTTAGATCAACAACATACTAGCTTATACAATCAAAGAAACACAAATGTCAATTCCTCAACATCATCGACAATAACAACAACAACCTCAACATCAACAACAACCTCGACATCAACAACATCAGCAAGTTTCTTATATTTTTATGCTGAACCGCACCGCAGCTGCCTACATACCCAAACAGGGATCAAGCATAACATAGTTCCGAACAATACCTACACAAGACGTTCACGTCACTTTCTAAAACTTTAGATGCAAGTTCATCAGACTTGCACAATCTAGTAGTACACATATAAAACACCAGGGAACCCTATAAATTTTTGGTCCACAAGTTATAACCCATTCGTGTATAAGGTAATATTGTGTTAACATCGACCCCTTTCGCTCAATATGTGGGTAACCAGCTTCGGCAAGGTTCACCATCAACATTCCTAATGCGACACGTCGGTCATCGCATAGCTACACATAGAGAGGGTCAAGCTAACCATTAATCCACATAATACTTTGTTGATGTTCTCTGCCATTCAACTATAATGGTATAATCATCCAGGTGCCTTTTGAAACATTTTCATTATCATTATTAGTATACAAAATAGGGATTTCAACACTAATACATTTGATTGTTGTATACGAAATAACTGTTTACAGCTACAATATCAAGGATGTATTAATAGTACCAACACTAACATACTATTAACTTTTCTAAAACATTTTACCACTGATGGCAACATAGAAATAATTCTCACAGAGATATTAATACCCGCTTATAGTCTATAAACAGTTCTACAACATTTAAACATATATATATATATATTAATTACCAGTAGTACTTACTTCACGACTTACGAGAAATAGATAATCTCTCTATTTCAGCTTATAAACAAATTTAAACTCATATATGTAAGAATCGTTCATATATACATCTATATCAGACCTGCTAGTACAGGTATAAACCTGATTTCAGGCTTTTAGCACATATATCAATCTGATTTTTGCACAAATATATATAAGAATATGATATCTATGTTAACATAAATCCTACACGAGTATTAACATGATCTCAATATATTTAGAAACCCTAAAACAAGTATAAATCTGATTCAGCAATGATATGAATCCTAGAACAGGTGTAACCATTATTTAGCATGTTTAGAAACCATAAGAACTAGTATAAACCTAATTTCAGCAATAATAGACACTTAGAACAGGGTTCAATCGATTGAAAGAGAGTACAAAGATCGTAAAAGGGCAGAAACCTATCTGAACCAAAAGGAAACACTTAGATGAAGTCTTCAAACCCTCGAGATGTCAAGCCAAGCCCCAGGTCCCTCCTTTTCTCCCTGCCTCTTTCCTATTCTCGTTTGAATCCTTTCTACCTTCTTTTTTTTTTAAACTTGGGTAGGACTCTCCCCTTTTTAATTAAAAGTAGGTTTCTATTTTATTAAAAGTAAAACTCTTTTAGGCTGTTGCTACCCATTCTAGTAGGTTTCCTAATTGTAATGGGATTCTAGGTGTTTGGAGACAAGGACGAGGGTATCCTATTATTAGTGGGTCCCCTCACTTAAGTTTGTTAGGTTAGGCTTATACTAGTCAATGTTAGACTAATAAAGCCCCAAACATAGATTACTAAATACACCCAACTTAATTTTTGCACGCTCAACTAAATAAAATTTCAAATAATTTAACATATTATAGTAAAACAAAATATGGGGTATTACAATGGAAGATGGAGAGATAATTATAAAACTAAGAGAAGTGGCTCGTTACAGAGATTGTGGGGTGATCTATCAACTGATTGAGTTACTTCTGAAGATTTGCAGGGAATTGGGGGCGGTTTATGAAGGAAACGAACACATCATGAAGGATCTACTTCGTAAGGTGATTGAGAAGCATTAGAAGAGATTTAGGACGGATGAAGAGGGTAATCTGTCAAAAGGATCACAGTTCTTTGAGGAGTCTGAAGAGGAGTATGGGGATGAAGATGAGTTAAATGGAGCTTAAGTTGCTCTCATGGAATATTCGAGGATTGAATGCGTCCGGAAAAATCAATGCAGTTAAGGATATTATAAAAAAGGAGAAACTTTCAGGTATTGCAATTCAAGAGACCAAAACGGCTAAAGTTACTAAATGGTTCGTTAAATCTATCTGGGGATCAGACTCTTTCGACTGGCTCCATATTCCTTCCAATGGTAGATCTGGAGGCGTGCTGCTAATATGGAACGACACAATCCTGAAAAAGGAGCGAGAATGGGTCGGAGAACACTTAATTTCGGTTGAGATCTCTATGTTGGGGGACGGTTTCAAATGGGTATGATCAACGGCTTATGCACCAAATTCCTCGATAGAGAAGAAGATCTTCTGGGAGGAGCTGGAATTGATCAGATCCTAGTTTCAACATCCATGGTGTTTTGCTGCTGATTTCAATGCAACTAGGTTCGACAATGAGCATAGCAAATTAGGACGGTGTAAAAGTAATAGAAGAGCTCTCAACAAATTCATTTCTACCTGTAATCTAACGGATTTTCCCATGGCTGGGAGAAGATTCACCTGGACGGATATGAAAGATAAACTGTTGATGTGCAGACTGGACATATTCCTCATCAGCCACGATTGGGAACAAAAATTTTAGAAGGTCATTCAAATTCGCAAAGCCAGAACCACATCAGATCACTTTCCTGTTATGCTGAACGCCAATGGTATTACCAGAGGTAAACCTCCTTTTAGATTTGAATTTTTTTGGTTATCTAATGTTAATTTCCTGGATCAGTTTAAATGTTGGTGGTCTAATTTAAGTTATGAAGGTTGACCTAGTTTTATGTTGGCCAAGAAACTTCACGATCTTAAATTCATGATCAAACGCTGGAGTAAAAAAACCTTTGAGGATCCCAAATGCAAGCAAGCTTTGCTGAACGAGCTAATTGCAGGACTAGACGACAAAGAGGAGGTCTGTCATTTATCTGTTCAGGAACTCAATGATAGGGAGATGGCGAGGAAGGAACTTAATTCCCTGACTTTGAATTATGAAAGGAAGCTAAGGCAGAGAGTTAAGGTAAAGGGTACTAAAGAAGGGGATGAAAATACCAGGTATTTTCATATAATGGCAAATGCTAGAAGGAAATCAAACTCTATTGTTAAAGTGTTGGAGAATGGGGTTGAGATAGAAAATTAAAATCAAATTAAGGAAGTTTTCAGAAACTACTTCATTTAGTTGTTCGCTGAAAGTACTCCTTGGAGACCAAGCCTTGACAATATTACCATCCAAAAAATAAAAGAAGATGATAGAGTTTGGATGGGAAGGAGCTTCGATGAAGAAGAAGTGTTTAATGCTTTCAAGGCATTATGAGCTAATAAGTCTCCGGGTCCCGATGGCTTCACGGTAGAATTCTTTCGAGCAGTTTGGCAAGTAATAAAAAGAGACACCATGGAGGTGGTGAAAGAATTTTGGGAAGAGGAAAGACTAAGCTGGAGGTTGAATATGTCCAATACCACTCTTATTCCAAAAAAAACAGATGTCAGAACCCCTAAGGACTATAGGCTGATTAGTTTGGTCGGTAGTTTCTACAAAATTCTGTCCAGAATGTTGCCGGAAAGACTAAAGAAGGTTATGCCCAAGATTGTTTCTCAATTCTAAGGTCCCTTCGTGGGTGGAAGAAAAATCCTCGATGGAGTCTTAATTGCTAACGAATGCGTGGATTCTAGATTGAGAGCTAAAGAATCGGGTTTGATTTGCAAAATAGATATCGAAAAAGCGTATGATCATGTCAATTGGGATGTGGTCACACATTTTCTAGAACTCTGTGGCTTCAGTTCTAAATAGCAGAACTGGATATACTGGTGTATGTCTTCAGTGCAGCACTCAGTTTGTGTGAATGACGAGTCCACAGAGAAGTTCAAACCTTCTGGAGGAAGCTGACATGGCGATCCCCTGTCTCCTTTTTTATTTTTGATCATGGCTGAAGTTTTATCTCTGTTTATGAAGAAAGCAGCAAGTTTGGGCTGGAGGGCTTTTAAATTGGTAGTCAAAATATTCAGATCACACATCTTCAGTTTGCAGACAATGTGATCTTTTTTTTGGGCGCTAAGATAGATGAAATGCTTGCTTTGAAAGCTATCCTCATCCTGTTCGAAATGTCAACCAGACTGAAAGTTAACTTGGGCAAGTCTGCAGTGACAGCAGTGGGTGAGGGTATCTCGGTGGATATTTTTGCCAAGGTGTTAGGTTGCTCTACTGATAATTTGCCATTAAAATATCTGGGTCTTCCCATTGGTGCAACAACATACTCCAAGCAACTTTGGCAACCTGTTCTTGATAAGATGGAAAGAAAACTAAGTATGTGGAAGAGGAAGTTACTATCCAAAAGTGGAAGAATCGTAATGATCAAAAGTACTCTTTCTAACCTCCTAATCTATTATTTGTCCATTTTCCCTTTGCCAAAATCTATGGAGAGTAAGATGATCAGAAGAATGGGGGGTTGGGAATCTTTGTCAATGCTGAAAAAGAAGATTTGTTGGATCGGGTAGAGGAAATTAACCAAACCTAAGAAGAATGGGGGGTTGGGAATCAGAGATCTCTCAAATACCAACTCGGCCTTATGGCTAAATGGGTTTAGAGGTATAGTACTGAAAAGGGAGCTTTATGGTGTAAAGTCATTGAAGCTAAGTATGGGGGAATTCTGGGTCAACTTCTTCCCAACAACACAACCAGGCCAGATGATACCGGTCTCTGGAGACATATCTTAAAGCACAAGAACCTTATTGTCAACAACTCAGAGATGAAGGTGAAAGATGGCAAGGCTATTATCTTTTGGTGGGACAAGTGGATTAGTGACTGTCCACCAAAAGAGAGATTCCCTCAATTATTTAAACTCTCTAGACACAAACTGGCTCCAATCTCAAAGGTTATCTCGGATGGGAACGGGTTAGACTTCAACTTCAGCCGGGTTATCAATAACGAAGAGAGAAGAATGCTCATTAATCTAGTACATCTGCTGGACCAAGCTTCTCCGATGGGAGAAGGAGAAGATGAGATTCGATGTAAATTTGTAAAGGCCAACCGTTCCTCGGCGAGAGACTGCTACATCGACACCACGCCAGAGGAGCTAGAGGTGTGGGAGGATAAATTGATTTGGAGGAAGGAGATTCCCTCTAAGGTTTCTTTCCTGATTTGGGGTGCAGTTAAAAATGCAGTACCAAAAATGATAACTTGAGACGCAGAGGGTTGATCTTTGTTAACAGATGCTACCTATCTAACAACAACGAGGAGACAGTTCGACACCTCTTTCTTCATTGCCCAACTACGATGATTGTGTGGAACTACTTCATCAGATCTGCTAGCATAGACTGGGTCCAAGAAGATGACATCATAGACCTGATCTATACATGGCAGAAATGCCCTCTTCAAGGTAGAGCTAAGCAGATATGGATCCTTATTCCTTACGCAATTTGGTGGGCGGTGTGGATGTGTCGTAACAATTGTGCCTTCAATGCCAAAGAAGCTTCGCATGAGGACATTATTTGAAAGCTCAAAGTTTTATGTTCCTGTGGGGTTTGAGGGGGGATATGTTTCGTGGTTATTGTTTCACTGACTTGATTAATGGTTGGGAGGCTCTGATGTCTACATAAGCTCTCCTATGTAAATCTTTTTGATTTTTTCTTTTTTCAATAAGATCTTAACCTTTCCCCCTCAACAAAAAAAACCACCAGATTCTGTACTCTAACAGGCTGAAACCAAGTTCCGCATGACCACCCTTTTTCGTTTACTCCATACAAAAATGGAGATAGAAAGGTTGAATATGTGTGAGAAAGAGAGAGAGACTCGTGATCTAGTTCATAAAAAAACTAGATTATTTTTTCTCTTTTTTGATATGCTTTAAGATGAAAATTTATATCCACGTAATAGACAATATCATCAAGTGAAACCTATAACTACATTCTTTTACAGAACTTGTGTCAAAATCTTGATATCACACAAACTCACCCAAGCAAGAGCTACTCCTTTGAAAGTTGAAACAACCATTTAGAGAGAACTTGGTTGGTAATTCAGACAGCAGCCCAGCTGTAACATATATAGGTACATGCATATAAACTGATCTGTAACATATATAGGTACATGCATATAAACTGATGTGCCAGCCCTTCTCTATTGCCATCATGCAATACTCTGAAGCATTGCTGGATCTTATATTTTTCTACAGCTTAGACTTCAGTTTCTCAACTTGGGACAGAAGAGAAGAATTTCCTTCATATGCTCATGTTAAGACCTCGAATCTTTTCTCGATTTCGCATGTTTCCAGCTTCGGTTTATGCTCTTGAGATGTTCCTGACTTAGTATATCGTATCAAGTCCAACATCATGGCCTGCAATTCATTTCAACTAACAATTAATTACATCACCCGTAAGATAATATTTTACTGAAATGGAGAAAAAAAGATGGGTATACCCGGACATGAGTTAAGGCACACATCTGTACTTTTATATAAAGCAAAATTAGTTTTGAAGATGCGATTTGGTTTCATGTCTCCTAGAATTTTTTTACCCCTATTTTCTTATGAAGCAACATAACCAATACAGTTTTTGTTCAGTTAACTATTATCATTTGAAGGTACATCAAACTGTTAAGCCATTTATATGCGCAGATCCCAAACATTCCACTAATAGAGCTATGCACAAAATAATCTTCCAGCTTTCATAGTTTTCTGTCTTTTTTACATTTTATGGTTGTTAACACTATTATCTGTATTTTCTGCAATTATACAAAAACTTGTGGTGATGTCAGCATGCATTCTTGGTTCGTGTTTTAACCCAATAACATGTATCTACCGAAATTACAAGTTTATATCAGTATGTATAAAGTATAAACTGATGAATAATTAGTTTCCACTGATCCAAATCAGGGTGAGTAATTAGATTATATATTGATTATATCATGTGTGAGATTATTTAATTACCCCTCATGGGTAGTACATAAAGTACAAAGAATAACAGTAAACTAATAGTATAATAACCTCATATGACATGTTGCTGACATGTGTCTCTATCACCCTCCCTCAAGTTGGTCGTGGGTTATCCGTAAGAGCGAGCTTAGAACCTAAGTATTGAAAACGATCCTTAAGAAGTCCTTTGTAAAAATATCGGCAATCTGATGTCGAGTGGAGATGTAAACCACCTTAAGGGAGCCACGTGCAACGCGCTCACATATAAAATGATAATCAATTTGTATGTGTTTCGTACGTGAGTGAAGAATGGGATTAAGCGCTATGTAAGTATCACTAACATTATCACAATACAGTATTGGTAGTTTGTTAGAAAACACAGAGAGGTCCTGCAATAAGTATTAAATCCATGCAACATCAGAGGCAGTGAGGGCCAATGCACGATATTTAGCTTCAGTGCTTGATTTTGAAACAGTTGGTTGCTTTTTGGATGACTAGGAGATAATGTTGTTACCAAGAAAAACACAACTACCTGTGGTGGATCTTCGAGAATCGGGATTTCTTCCCCAATCTGCATCACTAAAAGCTCTTATCTAAAAATCAAGATTGGATATAAAATGGATTCCACGACCAAGGGAACCCTTGAGATACCGAAGGATGCGTTTCACAGCAAGAAAATGCACATCTGTTGGAGAATGCATAAACTGACTAACTTGATTAACAGAATATGTGATGTTAGGATGTGTGAGTGTGAGATACTATAAAGCCCTTACCAAACTACGATATAGGGTGATATTATTCAGCAAAACACCATGAAAAATAGACATTTTACCTCTAGAAGCACAGGGTGTAGAAACTGGTTTAAAGTGCAACAAATCTAACCGATTAAGAATGTCAAGAGTGTATTTGGTTTGACTGAGATGAAGTCCAGATTGGGTAGGTGTGACCTCCATGCCTAAGAAATAGTGAAATAGCCCTAAGTCAGACATTGCAAATTGTTTCTTAAGATCATCAATAAAAGTAAAGAGATTGGGGTCAGAACCAGTGAGTAAAATATCATCAACATATAAATAGAAGGATAAGTATGACATGCGGAGATTTACGAATGAATAAGGATGTGTTAGACTTAGATGCTGTGAACCCCAACTTAGAAAGATATGACGTAAATCGATGAAACCATACGCGAGGAGCCTGTTTCAGACCATATAAGGCTTTATGAAGCCTGCAAACATGACTAGGATAGTCTTTATCAACAAAACCCGGAGGTTGAAGCATAAAAACCTCTTTGTCAAGATGGCCATGGAGAAAAGCATTCTTTACATTAAGTTGACGAAGAGGCCACGAGTTAGTGACATCAAGTCTTAAGACAAGACGAATGGTCACTGGTTTGACAACTGGACTAAAGGTTTCTTCATAATCTAAACCATACTTTTGTGAATAGCCTTTGGCTACCAAACGGGCCTTGTAACGATCAATGGTGCCATCGAATTTTTGCTTGATCACCTACTTACAACTGACAAGATTCATGTGAGGTTGACGAGGAACAAGAGACCATGTACGATTTTTTAACAAGGCATTAAATTCATCAAGCATAGCTGCAGTCCATTTTGGATCTTTAGTTGCAATTGTAAAACATGTGGGCTCAGTAGGAAGTTTATTGATTGTTGTTAAAAAGGAGGATGAAACTGGGTGTTTGGTAGCTAGAAGAGATTTAATAATTTTGGGTTTTGATATACCTGATTTAGAACGAGTGTGCATATGATGTAAAGTTACAACGGACATGGAGGATGAAGATGCTACCACGGGTTTTGGTAAAGGAGTTGGACCTTGCCGATCTGATGTGGACTGTTGTTGAGGATCTGAAGATGGTGATTCAGCTGCTGCTAGTGAAGGAGATAAAGTATTCGGATGTGGTGAGGCATGGAGTGGGGTAGAAGATAAAGGTGGAGATGGAGAGGACTCACGTGATGAAGATGAAATGGAGGGAGTGGAAGACGACACGTGCGAAGTAGTAGAGATGATACCACTGCTTAGAATAATACCATTAAGGAAAATCCATTCAAAAACATCTTTGTCATTTAGTGTATGAAAGGATGGGCTAGTAGTGTCATTAGCATATGGAAAATTTACCTCATCTAAGATGACATCACGTGAAATAAAAACTCGATTTGAAGTTGGTTCAAAACATTTATAGCCCTTGTGATGATCACTATAACCGATAAACACACATGATTTGGTTTTAAAGTCAAGCTTGTTTTTCCGGTATGGCACAAGAAATGGATAACACCGAAACCCAAAAACTTTTAAAAAATTATAGTGAAGAGATCGATTAAACAAGATTGAATAAGGTGAGGTGTCATTTAAAACAGGAGTTGGGAGGTGATTAATTAAGTAAACAGTAGAAAAAGCCCAGTTTCGACCACATGACGGATCTTACGCTCAGCTAAACCATTTTGTTGTGGTATGTGCGGGCAAGAAAACTAGTGAAAGATTCTGTTTGTGGTTAAGAACTCCTGCAAAAGACGGGAGATGTACTCTCCACCTCCATCAGATTGTAAAATTGTACATGAGAATTGAAGCAATTTTGAATAAGAGGGATAAATGTTTTAAAACAATCATAAACCTGAGATTTCTTGTGCGAAAAATACATCCAAGTGTACCGTGAACAATCGTCGACAAGGATGAGAAAATAACGATAACCAGAAGTAGAAACAATAGGTAATGGACCCCATAAATCCGAACGAACCTTGGATATAACTTTATTTGATTTCTGATCATTCAAAAGAAAAGACAAACGATGATGTTTAGCTTTAACACAACTATCACAAACACCAGGTCGGATAACTTTATTGGACATAAGTAAATTCTTATTCGACCCAAGAGTACGAAGGACATGATAATGGGAATGACCCAACCTCATATGCCAAACCAAAGAAGATACTTTAAATCCCAAATTTGCAGAGAGTGAACAACCAACAACAGATGCAAAAGACCGTCCATATGAGCTCAGAAATTGATACAGGCCGCCTTTACTGGCCCCGCAGAGCAGGATTATCCCCGTTCGTCGATCCTTGATCACAAAACCAAACTTGTCAAAGGTGATAGATAAATCATGTTCAGCAGTAAGTTTGGAAACAGATAAAAGATTTTTCTTGATTTCTGGAACATGATAAACATTAGTAAGAGTAAGGGGACAAGTGGAAGTTTGCAAATAATATCACCTGTGGTAGTAATGGGAAGGAGATTACCGTTACCTACATCAACCTGATCTGTACCATTATATGTAGTTCGGTTCGCCAACTAATTATCATCAGCCGCCATATGATGTGTAGCACCGGTATCGGCATACCAATGTTGGTCAAATGGATTCCGGTTCAAGTGCATTGCTGCAAACGTTTGTGGGAGATCGGTAGCCTGGTAAGAATGATCAAACCTGTGGTGGCACTCCAATGCCATATGGCCTGGCTTTCCACAGACCTGACAGTACAGAGATTGATGTGAAGAAGATGAAGGGGGAACCCCTAAGATGGATTGTTGAGGAAACTGATAGCCTTGAAATCTGCCACGTCCACCACGACCTCGACCACCAAAGCGATTTCGCCCACGATTTGGTTGATAGGGCTAGCAGTTTTGGGGATAGAAGGTCTGGTTGGAGGAATTTGGACCATGGTGCTGGAGGTTGAGTGGAAGAGGAAACTTGGGAGCAAGCAAGAAATGCCGTCGAAGAGAGAGTGTGTTGAGATTGACGGAGTCGTGCTTTATGATTAAGTAGAAGAGGAAAAAGTTGAGTAAAAGTAGGGAGGATCTCACGAGTTTCAACTGCAGTAACAAAGGTGTCATAGTTTGGGCCAAGTCCTCAAAGGGTATTGACAACTATTTCAGCATCAGTGACGGCGTTTGAGGTGGCTGGAAGCGAATCAACAATGGTCCTGATTTGAGCAAGATATGCTAAAATAGAGATCATTACATTCAATCGTTTGAAGTTGTAAGCGCAACTGGTGATGGCGAACATTAACTTGAGAGTTGAAGGAGGCTTCTAGGTAGGTGTAAAGGTCTCTAACAGTGGAGAAAATCGAGGTTTGATAGAGCATGGAATCAGAAAAGGTGGCTTGAAGCCAACTAATGAGGATCTGATCAGTAAGATGCCATTGTTTGTAGAGAGGATTAGGACCAACAAGATTAGTCGTAGGATCAAGAATATGAGAAGGAGGAGGGGTATGGTCCGGATCAATGAAGTGATAGAGGTCTTGGGATCTAAGAATAGGAAGGAGTTGTTTCTTCCAAATGAGAAAGTTTTCCTCTGTTAGTTTGATAGAGATGAACTGAACCAGATTGTTAACTGAGAGAAGAGAGAAGTTAGATGATGAAGAGGGAGAAGCAACAGTGGTACTTGGGGATGCGGGAAGAGGTGGTGAGTGGTCGTCAGTGGAGGCTAAGGTGGTGGGCGCCATGTGAAGCGTGGAAGAGTTGTCGGTAGAGAAAGGAAAGAATAAATCTGATTGTGCTTTGGAGAGGGAAAAAGATGTCGGCAGAAAAAAAAAAACGATTATGCTCTTGATACCATGATGAATAATTAGTTTCCACTGACCCAAATCAGGGTGAGTGATTAGATTATATATTGATTACATCAAGTGTGAGATTATTTAATTACCCCTCATTGGTAGTACATAAAGTACAAAGAATAACAGTAAACTAACAGTACAATGACCTCATATGACATGTGTCACTATCATAAACTGGTCAGTTTCCCTTCTTGTTTCAATTATTTTACCATGTTAGAAGTTTATATTATTAGTGTTACTGTTCCCGTGAAAAGTGTTTCTTGTTTTAGTAAATTTCTAAGTTCAACTACTAGTTAGTTTCCTATTTTGTTTAAGTTTCCTAGTTTCACGCTAATTAAGTTTCCTAGTCATTTCTAGTTTGGGTCTCCTAGTTATTTTAGGTTTCTTATGTTTGTCTATAAATAGACTGTATTAGGGACTAATTTTAAATAATTGGGAATAAGATTTTTGAGTTTTAGTTTTTAACTTGGTATAAGAGCACTTTGTTCTCGGGAGTTTCGTTGTCGGCGGCGGCTTCATTGCTATCTGCTGGACCACCAGTTTTTCATCTTTTTCGTCTTTTGTTCATAGTTTCGCTTTAGTGTTCTTTATTTGGACCTTAGGGTTTGGTCAAAGAAGCGTAGGGGTTTGCGGCTGCAACCGATTTCTACAGTGGCGTGAACAGTGAATAATGTTATGTGCACAGAATCTGTGAATAGTGATTGGAGAATAGTGTGAATAGTATTTCACTATTTTGTGAAGAGTGCTTCATGAACAGTATCTTAGCAATTTTCTGTCCATCTCTTGCTTCCGACTTGGTGGTTGGGTGTTTTTAACCATCCTTTTTTAATGCATCCGTAGTAAAGGTGGGTTTTAAGTGGTGTTTTTCATTCTCAATCTATAACTAGGGTTTGTTTGTGGCGTAGAATGTATGGTGGATGCATGATAATTATTGGGTTACATAAGTTGGAAGTTTGTGTCGCTATTTTTTTTTATAGAAAGTGGCTGAGAAGAGTTGGGTCTTCAGCTTAGGTCCAGATTTTTTACAGAGTTTTCTCCCATAAAGTGCGCCACCCCCTTCTCTAAGTGGATCTTCATCACCCAGTTATGTTTGTTTGATGTCTCGGATCCTCTCCAAGTGGTTTTCTGAAACCCTAATTTTTTGGATTTTCATGTTTACAAAATTGTGACGCTATCATCAACTTTCACCCCCTACAGATTATGTTTGTTATCAGTTTAGTCTCATGCAATACCATCAATCTTGTGCCCCATTTAAGTGCCTCCTCAAGTTGAGGAGCAAGTGTTTATGCCAAAGTGATACTATTGGATGTTGTTTGTGTGTTTCTCCCTAGTAAGTGATAGTGGTTGTCTTTGCCCGAGGCAAGTGTGACCATGGCCGTCGTGCATTTGGGTGCCAGATTTCATGGTTGTTGCTTGAAGCTTGAAGGTGATTTCTTTTAATGTAAGGGGAAATATTGGTAAAGGTGTTGAGCCTAGTGATGTGGTTTCGTTTATGATATATCCATGGTGTTGTTTCAAATCAGTTGAAGTGATCATGTTTATGAAGACGGTTCAAGTTTCAGTGATATGTGAAGATCAGTTTGAAGATATTCGACTAAGTCTTTTGCTCGTGCTCGGTTTCTACTCATTATGGCAAGCTGGGCATGTCTAACCTCTGTGCTCCAGCTTGAGGGGGAGTGTTAGAAGTTTATATTTTAGTGTTACTATTCACGTGAATAGTGTTTAAGGTTTTAGTAAGTTTTTTAGTCGTTTCTAGTATGGGTTTCCTATGTTTGTCGATAAATAGGCTGTATTAGCCATGCTTTCCGCCATTTCACCTCTCACGTTATTTTAGGATGACCAACATACTCCTCTAAACCATTTAGGTGTTAACAAAACAGCTCTCACCACTATGCCACTAACGCGCGGAAGAGGACTAGGGTTCTTATGAAGAGTGTGAGTTAAAATATTTGAGGTTTGTGTCTTCTGTATTTTTTATTTTTATATTTTCTATTTGGTTTTATGTTTTTAAAAGTAAAAGTTGTAAAATTTAAACATTATAATTATAAATAATATAAATACATTAAGTATGTACTAAAATAATATATGCACCTATATTATTCGGTTGGTTCGATTTAACCGATTTTTTAGATGACCCATCCAACAACTAATCCAATCAGAACTGTTTTTAGGAATTTAAAATCGAGCCAATCCAGCTAGCGAATTGGATCGGTTAAAATCCAGTTGGTTTGGTTTGGATCGGATTGGATTGGTCGGTTTGGCCTACATTTGCCTACCCCTAGTATTAGGGACTAATTTTGAATAATTGAGAATAAGATTTTGTGAGTTTTAAGTTTTCAACTGACCAGATCTATCTAATCATTTTGATATAATCAACATACCTCATGTTGCTGTTTGCATGAGGAATCACGCAGAAAGACCTTGTCAGTTTATTCCTCAGCGATTACTTGTCATCGGCACTATTGTGAAAAATGAAAGATGAAAGGTGGTGCAATGCCAAGGTAAATGTGATGGATCCTCGAATTGCAGCTTTATCAAGGTTCCCAGATATCCATGATTTCAAATATGCCTCCAAAATCCCTTCATTATCCTATATAACAGTCCCAAAATGATGTATCTCACTTTTAGATGCTCATGTCACAGAACTTTTGGGTATATATAGAGATGGGATATTCAACCTCCATTAACAAAAAAACATCCATCTAACCCCATCAAAATTTGCTAATTTTTACAGGCTGATTTGAGGGGGTTAGAAGTTTTAGAACGAGCTGATTTTTTTTTTCTGAGGATGATCCGCTAATCTACGTGATGAGGAGATCATCCTTGGACTTAAAAGCATGTCTATCAATAGATACCTATTCTCAGGTATGTTTGTCCTGTGACAAAATTATAATGTTTAGTATACTAGTCATTTTAGCAAAACTTAAAACAACCCTTCATATAAGTTTTCTCACAAGGAAGATGTATATTAAAAGTTTTAAATTCTTTTTTTTTACTAAAGGGTATACTTGGTTTTATTTAAATTTCAAATACTCTAACATTAAAAAAAAAATTTAAAAAGGAGATGAAGCACTAACTTCTCTATTTATGATAAGTAGCAATAACTCTTAACTCACTCTCCTTATAATTTGCTCAGATATTTTCAACACAACAAGGGAAAATTTACTATTTAGATCATAAAAAGTAGTTTAGCATAACTTCCTAAGAAACACAGGCAGAGACATACTTCTCACTCGTATATATGGAGATAGGCACGTAGAAATCTCCCCCAAGTTTTGAAAGACTACCTACGTTCTTAATTTATATCAACTCAAATTAAAAACCGCAAATGAAACAACCAGACATAAAAAATTCATAATTTAAAAAGCCACTAGACTTGGAAATTTCAGGCCTTGGAAACCCATGAATCTTGGGATAACCCCTTGGTGAACTTACACACCAAAAATCTGCCTAATGGACAATGCTTTGCCAACAGATTCGGCATTTTTCATGATTGGACCCATGCATAGGCTGCTAGCCCATTCTAGGTTGTCTGAGGGGTGAGGCGAGGCGATGGGCTACACGCCTCGCCTAAGCGTCACCCAGAAATAGTGCCCTCTTGTATTTTTTAGATACCCTTCTCAATGTTCCCATATGATTTATTAAACATATTTCAAGTATATGCATATTTTTTATGACTTATAAGTCTTATATGCATAAATGGCAATTCCCTAAAAAAAAGCATAAATGGCAATAAACCACATAGATTAGCAAATCAATGGAGCATACAAGTTCACAAATCTTGTTTTGAAGTGATTTAATGGAGTTTGAGGGTTGAAGATGAGAAAAAATAGGGTTTTAGGAGGTTAGAGAGAGTTTGGAATGAAGAAGAATGAAAATAGAAGAAGCAAAAATTTAATTTTGTCCTGGGTGACTGCCTAGGCACCCATCGCCTACAACCTAAGGAAAATTATTTCAGACGAGGCGAGGACTTTTTTCCCTGCACGCCTAGGCGTCGCCTTTGACAAAATTCCCCATTACATACGTTCTAATACCATTTGACATTTTTTGGTACCCCACTGGATTTTAATCAGTTTTGCGTCTCATCTTTGTCCCATTATAGATCATTTCTAGATAGGACAATCCAGAGACCTTAAATTGCGGTCTTTAGAGACTGAAGTTTCTGCTAGATGTAAAACCTTGACTTAGGCTGCTTTTGTTTTTTTTTTTTAAATCTGACTCATCTGATCTGATTCATCTGAATCTGCCTCATCTGAATCTGACTCATCTGACTTATTTAAAAAAATATGTTTGTTTTTTAACTCATCTGACTCATCTGGCTCATCTTCTTGTTGACAATTTTACCCTTCTGTGTATTAAAGCTATATCATATATACGCTTAAACTAAAAACTTAATGAAATTTCTACCATATTAAATCATCAACATTTCAACCCCATTTTCACATTCCAACTCTCAACCAAATCAATTCAAACAAAGACAATAATTTTATAATTCCACCCATAAAACTTTTACATAAATAATTCCATTACATTTAAATCAGTGTTTAAAAGTCACTTTATCATCGGTTTCTTCCTCATCATTATTTTCCTTTCCACTTTTGCTTCCTCCAGTATCCCAAGATTCATCATTAGCCATACCTAAAAAATAAGTGCTACTAATATCAGAAAATCTGCAATGAATTTCATGATAACATCGCGGTTCATCTGCATCAGACAAGTCAAATATCACCCAATAGTTTTAGCCTTTTAGGTCTTTGGTTTCCAACTACGTAATTAAGATTCAATTTTGAATCTGTTTGAACATATAAAGCATCAGTAAGAGATCTATTCTAATAGTGGTCAAAAAGTTTCAGACCATGTGTGCAATTATGTAAGCTGTGTATCCTTCAGCCTCAGCAAATCATTTTTCTAGAGGAGGCAAGAGTTCAAGGATATGAGCATTAGATAGTGCATTCCAGGCAGCAATCCGAACTGGAACCTTAATAGAACGGTGTAGATACACTGCAACTTGCCGTCCATAAATCAAATCACCATAAGATATAGCACAGAATTGCTCGACAAGAGTCTCAATAAATGTGGAATAACTCTCATGAATCTCTGACTGAAACTGGAGAAATTATACTCCATACAGATCTTGCAAAACTTCATATGTATCCCTACTTTTCTCATCCTGAAGCACACTCATTCCAACTAGTAAGACCACAGATAAATAATGTAATTTCCACACCAATGGTACATGATAAACTGGTGAAGATTGCATATCAGTGCATGGGAAAGTGGACATCGCTTTGAGACCTAAAAGAAAGAAAAGTCCACTTTTGGCTACCTCAAGAGCTTTATCTATAGGTGAAGACATGTGATTTTGTACATTAGAAGCATTTAGAAGATCAAGAACAGCTCCGTCGTCACTAATGGTTGAGATTGGACTGAGAAACCAATGCATAGGAAGGGGCAGCATCTGGTGGGCCGACTCAATTACCAAAGAAGTGCAGTGACGGTCACTAGCAATCACATCTGATTTGTCTATATCCTCATAAATGGTGTGCAAAGCATTGCTACCCTTCTTAATTGTATTATGGCTGAGATTAGTGCTACTATTTACTGCTTTAGTCTTGCTCTTTACACACAACCATCTATTTCTAAAATGGGAATTTAATACCTTACTGAATCGCAAGTAGTCCTCTTCGTTATATTCGCATCTAAAGGGTTTGATTCCCCTCTTAAGGTGAAGGAAATGTCGAATAAAGAGATTGAGGTACTTCAAAACAGGAGCCTGGAGCAATAAATCCAATGCCTTCTTCATGACAATGGTACCCCTTGGTCCTAAAGTTAAACTTGGTCCTAGCACAACGTTCATCCTCTGAGCATTAACCGTCATATCTTCAACTGTAGGAACATATTTCTCATCTATCTGAAAGATATCAAGCAAACCCATAAGCAATTGTGCCTCTGTTTGTTCCAGTAAAACAACCACGGACCAAAATCCTCCCCTAGAGGCACCCCAGCCCAATCCCTGGAGCAGGCCCTCCTCGGCCAATGGCATGCACATTTTGCCACCCTGAGGAAAGTAATCTCATGATTGTAACTAGTACACTTCGCAATTGATCCTGAGACCACATAACTATTCCATTCTCTAGTATCTTACCCTCGCTTGAGAAGTTATACCCTTGGGATGACGGATTACAATTCCCTCTCTTAGCTAGTTGTATGGATTTGTCAAGATAAACTATAAGCTGGACTAGCCGATGAAGGCAACAAACAGAAGATAATGATAATTCAATATCACTATGAAGTCTCAAATCACATAGGTCCTTGACCAAAGAGCCTCCTTCAGATAGAATCATATCATTGGTGCCTAAAAAGCTCAAATATCTGTTTTTCATGATTTTAAGCCCAATCTTAGGAACAAACTCCGGCAACCATGGTCCATGACCTCCACTTTCATGCAAGCTATTGGCACCTTCTGGCACCACTTTTACAAGTATACTTGTGAGCATGTGCATGACAGATGAAATCACCCACAACAAACTTCTCATAGAAGAATCTTGGACAAAGAAGTTACTACTAACTCATTTGTGGCACCCAAGGATTTCAAAAAGATATGGATTACTCTCCAAGGATAACCATTTCAGTGCTAACTCAACCATCGGACTGACATGGCTCCAAGACCAAGTCTCCATGTTATAATCCGCAGACTCCAGGGTTTGCATTTTTAGTTGTACCTCTGAATGAAGATTTGGAAGTCTTCTAGCCATAGCCTCCAGAACAATGTATGTTTCCATTGTGATGGAAGCAAATTCGACAAGGACATATTTTTCGATGAGTTTGTCGAAGGTAGGAGGACTCAACCACATGCATAAGGAGGGGAAAAAATCTGTGAAGTAAGATATAGCCATACTTGATGCAGACCCTCCATAAGCGCAGTTGTTCAATCATCAACGCAGACATGAGTTTGCAGTATTCTCTTCCTGAGTTTATCCGGTGGTCATGGGGCACTAGATATTTATACAAATGCCACATCATATCCTGGAATATCCCCTTCTCTATAAAGTGTATGCAGTTTTTCTCGTCTGATTGAGCCAATACCTGTTCATGAACCAGAACAACATAGATAATCATCTTATTCTTACTGCTGAAATAATACATTGGAAACAGTATACATGACCTGTATCTCAGATTAAGTGAAGAACACGCTTACCTTTAAAAGGGTCACGGATTTTATCTTAGAAGGAGAAGGATTGATACTCAAAGTGTCTTTATCAGTGAACCTACCAACAATCGTTTGAACAAGCCTTGGGCATTTAATGACAGCATCCATGCATTTTGGGGAGTGCCTGGCTTATCCAATAAGTATAGAAATAAGGTATTCTTCCAAACCTGCAGCAGGATCTGTCTTAAGCCACAGAAATCAGTATCTAATAAAGTAACTGCACCAATTTGAACAAGCAATGAGATTTGCAGAAAAATAAAATAGAGCAAACATGGTAATCCTATTAAGCAAACAATAGTATTCTCCTAATCATTATTGTCATCCTTGTTTAAGTTATCCCTGTGTTGAGGTAGGAAAAATGGATCCCAATTCGTCAATCAACTCTATCCCGCCGTGACATTGCTTCAGCTAAAGCATATGCCTTAAGAACTTTAGGTATCCATATCCCTAGCATATTTTAAATTCTGAACTCCCTGACATTATACACTATTGATAAGACTACAAGACCACTACAGTAATATTCGAAGTAAAGAATCAATATTATTTGTAAATTTACAATCATCAGCAAGTTGTAACATAAAACAAAAAATATTCAAATTAGAGCTTCAAAGCGTTCTAGAACAGTTTGCAATAGATATGGGACAAAAACCCTAATAGTTTGTTTGGACAAGGGATTTTAAAGAGGGATTTTGTGGGATCAGAGATTTTGAGGAAAAATATAACATGATTTTTTCACCAAATCTCCTGTCCCTACAAAAATCCATTCCTCAAATCCCTTATCCAAACAGACTATAAATGTCGTAGAGTTTCACAAGGAAGGGAAGAGACACTAAAATTCTTTAAGTGCAACAATAGCTAAGACTCTCAGAATTCTCTCTCCACCACGTTTTCTTTTCTTCTCTCTTATTCTCTTCTCTAATCTTACTTTCTGATTTTACTTTTGACTTGGTATCTGAACACTTTTATGTGCTTCTCTATTGGTGAAAGGCTTTTTTTGTTTTCAACAGTACTGAGAACAGAATATCATAATTGGGTTCCCGTAGAGAGAGAGAGAGTTTTAGAGAGAGAGAGGAACCTCTGTTTTTTTTCCCAATTTTGGGTAGGCGCCAGACGTAGAGCGAGTTGTAGGCAACGAATTTCGGAGAGACCGACAATGACAAAGCAGATCTGCTGATAGTGGCAACCGCTGTTAGCAACGGTGCCGACTGCAGATCAACTCCCACGAACACACACTCGAGGCCGTTCACGGCTTCGATCGAGATAGAAGAGAGACCAGGGAAGACAGAGAGGCGTTGGAGTTGAATAAGTTTTTATCTGTTTTGATAATTTTGTCAAGCAGACCTCAATGTTGGTAAATTTTACAAAATCGCCTCTCAAGTCCCATTGTAGTAAAAGCCCCCTCATTCGATTTTTTTAAACCAAAAGTCCCCTACTTCAACTCAAAGTCGATTTAGGGTTTTATTAGGGTAGTTCTGGATCCACCCCCGTTTAGTGTCTTTTGACCCCAATTTTAAATTTTAAAAATTGTTAAAACTGCCCTTATTTTATGGGCCTAATATATAGCAGTTCAGCCCAAAAAAAAAAAAAAAAAAAAAGACCGTAGGAATTTAAGTTTGTGTTAGATAAGGACTCCATTTAGACTCCATATTCAAAATACAATCACCATATTAGATTAACCTATTATTTTATTATTTTATTATTTTATTATTTGGATTCATTAATGGAGTTGGGTTAATTTCGGTGGTTTTTTTTGAAGTCAATCAAGTAGGGTTTATTGGAGTCTTCTTAATTTATTACTCTGTCTCATATTTTTTAGTATATTTTAATTGATTACTTTATTAATATTTTGATTTCTTTTTGTTTGATATGTTCCACATGCATCAGTTGGAAGCAGGCTTTAATCTAGTGAGAGGAAAGACAAAAAAGCGATCCATTAGTAAGAAAAGCTCTGATTTTTTTTTAATAAGAGATGGGAAAGGGTTTGATTTAGTTGAATGAAGAACAAATCCACAAAATTCACCTTCCATACTAGATTATTTTTGGAATTAGGGTTAGATGATGATGATGATGATAATGATTTTTTTACTAATGAAATCTTTAAGTTTCATCATATCTAACAAATTAAATGATAGTTAATATTTTTGGTCTCTCAAATACTTATTTATTTACGAAGAAATTTACTGTATTATCTCTGGTTCTTTGATATTGAGTGATGGTTTTCAGGTGAGTTGTAAAACCAATTTATCAATATTGTTTTCTTAACTTAGGCTCGTTTGTATCTTTTATTCGTTTATCGTGACTTAATCTGACGGTCGAACGGATGGTTGTTTTAAATTTAACGGCCTTAACTAAATATCAATTAGTAATCCTGTGCTTCTTAGCTTAATTAATATACTTCAGTGCTGCTACCATGCTCTGTTTCTCATTAATCACTACACCTCAGCCATCAAGCTGAAGGGGGGAAGGTTTTGTATTTTTGTGTTTTTGTAACTTTTAATGCAAAATCATTATAAATCAACTATTCTTCGTCAGATTTCATTATAAATAAGTATTTGAGAGACCAAAAATATTAACTATCATTTAATTTGTTAGATATGATGAAACTTACAGATTTCATTATACTGCTACTCAGATAAAAAAAATTTTGAATGATAATTTAGAGATTCATGTGGAATGTTTGAAATTTGATACTTTTCCGACTGATTTTTAACCGTCGTTATGAGCAATATAGAAAATGATTTTTTTATTTTTAGAAAAGACTATTTTTTCTGTTGAAAGATAAATGAAACAATGTTTTTCTACCAAAAAGGCAAGGAATCCCCCAAAAGTTCTTTTTTCAAAACTAAAGCTTAAGTTACTGTCATTTACAAGGCATCAACAAGTATCTTTATTTTGATGCTTTTCCTGTTGCAAACTCTGAAGTTTTCCAATTTCACTAGTCTTGTTTTAAATTACAGATGGAAATTTGTATCATAGCTTGCATCCAAACTCCATCCTTTGAGACATCTAGAGACATCGTAAGATCATGTTTTCTAGGTTTCTCATGGATATAATCCAAGGGCTAACTAGTTTGTTGTGAGATAATCTCATCATCACATGGATCATTATCATTAAAAATTATAAAGATATCAACCTTTTAACCACAACATCCATTAATGATTTTTTAAGCATTTTGATTTTTAATAAGCTTTAAATGGGGTTATAGCTAAGCTAATTTTTTGTAAAGGTAATTTACATTGTGAGAAGAACATCCCATCACTAAATCAGCACTTGGATGATATCCAAGTAGGCCCCATAAGCGATTGTACAAATAATATTATACATTGACAATCAATTTTTTTTTTTAATTCATTCGAAAGTTGTAATGATTGATTGTTATGAAATTTAGTAGTTTACAATGTTATATTTGATTAATTAACATAATAAAGCAAAGGTTCCCAAAATCAGTTAACAAAGTAAGGCCCATTAAGAATTAAATTATAATTTGACCAAAGATGAGGTGCTAATTATTTATAGCTGTATATATATATATATATATTGATAATTCCATCTTAATAAGTTTAAGTTGTAGTTTCTATTAATAGAGAATCGATATCTAATTATGTGATATGTATTTGTTAGTTTTTTTTATGATAGTTTTATTTCTTTCTTGAAATAGGATATATAATAAATTTGTATTCATTAAAATTGCTAAGAGCATCTACAATAATGATACTTTTGAGTTAAAAATGCAAAAAAAATCTAATCGTGTTGGGGACTTGCAAAATGCAGAAGATTTATAATTACAAAAAAACTATATTTTAATTTTTTTATTCTAAAATTATTTCTTATAGTTATTTTAAGTGTTGCTAGGACACTCTAATTTTGGTGTACATTTTGCAGATGAATTTAGTTATGACACATGTCAAGAAGGGTTTCATCATTATATATATAAATTTGTTCTAATCCATGGATCATACTTGACTCATTATTACAGGATCATCAAATTTTTTGTTTGTTTATTATTTATGTATGTTTTAACTTTTGAACTCATTGTGACTTTAAAAAACAGGATAATGGAAAAGTCAATACATTCCATCAAGTCCATAGATGAACAAGGTAATAGAGGGGTTTCTATCCTAGATGAAGATTCATGGTTGTATGAAGCGGTAGAAGATGAAAAAGCATCGGGAGATCACAAATCTCCTCAAACCCCCAATGAAATGGTATGTAATTAATTTTTTTATTAACGAAAATTTTTAATTTCTACCTTAGTATTTAAGNTCACAGCGGTGTCACCCAGGTCAGGAATCAACCGAGGCAGCAAAGGTACAACAAAACTCACACAAGCAATCCGCGAGAGAAATACCCACAAATTCAATAGAAGAACATAGAACAAAAATAATCCCTAAGGAACCTCTAGACTGCAGAAAACAATGACTCAAGCAATCCGAACAGCTATATACTCTACTACCAAGAAGGAGACAAAGAACATTTGAAAGGGAGGTAGGAGTGTAATCGAGGGTGCACTCACGTAATGGAGACAACACCGATGGCCCTTCTTAGTTTTTCAAAGGTTATAGAGTCTAGAGGTTTGGTGAGGATATCGGCAAGCTGCTTCTC
>MVGT01003981.1:41853-53163 GCA_002174775.1 Macleaya cordata
AATAGTGATCTTAACAGGGTTTAAATGGAAAAGAAATAATTCTCTTTACAGCAAGAAACCACTGAAATTGAAGGGTTTTGGTATTGGGTACTAGAATTTGCAGCTCTTGCATCCTTTCATTACTTTAAAAAAATTCTGATTATTTGATTTTAAGAGAATGTGTGGGTCACCATTTTTTGTAAGAGAAGGGAATATATTGTTTGGGCTATTTTTAGCAAAAAGTTGTCTTTTTTGCTGTGCAAAATTGGCAACCCAAACAGGCTCCAAACTTTTTTGATTCAGGGTCTATGACGATTAATGACTTGATTTCTTTGTTTATAAGGAGTAGAAAGTTTGACAAGGGAGTATATTGTTTGGGCTTTTTTTAGCAAAAATGTATCTGTTTTGCTGCACAATTTGGCTACCCAAGTAGGCCCTCATAATTTTCTGATTTAGGGTTTATGACTATTAATGAGTTGATTTCTTTATTTATAAGGAGTAGGAAGTTAAGTTTCGCGCATGTCTTTTTTTAGTTTGTGATTAAGTCTTTTTTCCTGTTTATTCTTATCATTTTTAGAATGAGAGTGGTATCCAAATCAAGATAGTAAGAATCTAAGTACGGTGATTGTGAATTATTTCTGATTTTTTTACTTGTTCTCTTATTTGAATATGTGAAGGATTCACGTCAATATACTGGCATTGTGGAGGACTGTTGTTGTGATTATGAGACTGTGGACAGTCTTAATGGGGAAGTCTTGAACCCGTTGCTCCAAGAGCTTGTTACAACTCCATTCCTCCGATATTTCAAGGTATGACCTGATTTGTAAAAGATTATGACTTAAGAATAGACCTCTTACTTGATCAATATTCAATAGTTACTCTATATTTCCACTTCCTTTACAAGGACAACTCTTTTATATTTCTTTTTTATTTTCCATTTTTTGTTTGATAAGTATTGTTTTACAGAATCAATACCAAAAAGTCTTGATGTCACAAAGAATGAAAGAAACACTTCCAACATAAATCTTTACGTTTGATATTTCCTTATTATTTCATTCAGCATATTAAACTAAAGATGTGTCAAGAATCTGTTTTATGTATCTAATGACTAGTTGATTGGTTCTTGTCACAGGTAAAGCTATGGTGTGACTGCCCTTTCTGGCCTGATGATGGTATGTGTCGCTTGAGGGATTGCAGTGTCTGTGAATGCCCGGAAAATGAGTTCCCTGAGACATTTAAGAATTCTATTCATCATGGGCTTTCATCTCAAGATTTAGTTTGTCAAGAAGAAAAGCCACAGGCTACTGTAGATCGTACTCTAGATCGCAAAGCTTTCAGAGGTTGGGTTGAAATTGACAATCCATGGACAAATGATGATGAAACTGATAATGGTATGTTCGATGTTTCTGTAGCCTCGTGTAGTGATGTTCTTCAATCTTTATATTTAACAACTTTCTTTTGTAGGTGTTTGGTATGTTTGACACATAAGGCAGCATTAGACTTGATTTAATTGATTTCTAGGAAGACAATGAGTTCTAGAAAAGGGATGCTTCAAAAAATTAATTTGTGAACTACTTGAAAAAGAAATATAGTTGTTTCATATGATATATCTATTTATATTTATTAAATTATTTGATTGCTATGTGGTGTATGAAATAGTTTTCTACCTTTCATAAATATCATTATTTTGGAATTTCTACATAAGGATTCTGTGATAAGTTTAACTACAATGTACAAATATTTTATCATGTGTATGCGTTGTTTTTCACACAAGCTTCTTCTCAATTTCTGTATTTTCAATGGAACCGTAGGTCTTAGTGACTGAGCTCTTAAAGTAGTCAATGTTTGTGATTTTAGCCAAAAGGAGGAAACTTTGTTGAATATAATACTGTGTAAATCACCTTTTGCAGAAATCTCTAAGGCCAAGAGCTTTTACTTAATTTTTCACATGTAAAATTCTTTGACTGCCATTGATATTCATGAGGGACTGTGGTTGGGTTCTATTAGATTCACGAGCACACGCCTTGAGTCATAATCGATGAACCCTATGTTTTTTCCATTTCCTATTATGCGAAAAGTAGTTCTCTATGCAGCTTCAATCTGGATAAAAGTTAACAGTGATTAATGTTTTTTGCAGCCGAGATGACTTATGTAAATCTTCAACTCAATCCTGAGCGTTACACTGGATATACTGGGCCATCAGCTAGAAGAATATGGGATGCTATTTACACAGAGAATTGTCCAAAATGTGAGTTATTCCTCTGTGCTATGTATTCACACTTTGCAAGTTTACTTATTTGGATGTCATATGGTGATTCATTTAGTTACGTTTCATGTCACTCAGCTATATGTTTTGATCTACTATACCATACTTGCTACAAGTCTAGGTGCTTCATTACATATTAATAAAAAATTAACTTGTTATCTTTGTGAGCTATTTTAAGCCTGTTGATTAGGTCTGGACAATTTTGGAATTGAGGACAAATTTTCATTTGATCTGGAAAAAAATCTGTAGTTGATCATAATGCTGGTTGATAAGCCAAATGGTATTCTTAGCCATCTTCACCTTCATTGATAAATTAATATTTAGATATATGTTATTTTTCCAATTATCCTTTCAAATAGGGATTTTTAGAAGGAAAAAAAACCCAAAAACGGGACTACGTTTAACTTCCACCCCAGCCAAAAAACGATTTTTAAATTTAACCCAAAAGTTGTTTGCATACTGTTTGCATATGCCGATTTGCATTTACAGTTTGCGTACTGTTTGCAGACCGATTGCATATACCGTTTGCATACCAATTTTGGCTAAATTTAAAAAACCAAAGCTGGCTGGGTGGGAAGTTAAATCAAAGCTGGAATTGGGATTTATATGTTTCAAATATTGAATTGCTTTTTCGATACTGCTAAGATTAAAGGGCTAATGAGTTTTAGTGGGGTTTGTTATGAAAACTACTTTTCTTCTGACATTTAATCTACTGCACAGATCCATCTGGAGAGTTTTGCCAAGAAAAAAAAGTGTTGTACAAGTTGATATCTGGACTTCACTCCTCCATTTCAATCCACATAGCTGCTGATTATCTCCTTGATGAAGCTGTCAACTTGGTACTGATTCATACATCAAATAAGTCTACTTATTATTTGACCATTCAATTATTGGGCTACCTTTAGAATGACCATAGGTTAAAATTGACTTAATCGAGTGTGACTAATGTTCTCAGCCCTTGTTATATAGTTCTGAATTAAGTTTGTTGAATTGTTATTACTTGGGCTATATTAATAATCTGAACATGTAGGGTCACATGTGCAATATCAGAGAAACAAAAATTTGTCTTTTTTGCATAAATAAGTCAACCCATTCTAAAATGTCTTAATCTAGTGATTAAATGTTGGATTCTCATATTATATCCTCCACTATTGCAGTGGGGTCAAAATCTCGAGTTGATATATGATCGTGTTTTACAATACCCAGACCGTGTCAGAAACTTGTACTTCACATTTCTGTTTGTTCTCCGAGCTGTGACAAAGGTCAGTGTCAATTTTGCTGCTTTATTTTGAAGATTTGCAACTAGTCATATTCATATTTGGTAGTATCTTTTCTTCAATATGTCTGTTTCAGGCAGCAGATTATTTGGAACAAGCTGAGTATGACACGGGTAACCCCACTGAAGACTTGAAAACAAAATCATTGATGAAACAACTTCTCTATAGTCCCAAACTACAAGCTGCATGTCCAATCCCATTTGATGAAGCCAAGTTATGGCAAGGCCAAAGTGGACCTGAGTTAAAGCAGCAGATTCAGAAACAATTCAAAAACATCAGGTTATTTCCCTATCTTCACAAGATTAATGGTCATTCGTGTGTTGGAACTGTTTTTCGTTCTTATTATTATCATACTTTTAATAAGGAAAAGAAAATGTGAACTTCTCCATGTGTTCGTTTGTGATTAATATTTTTTGTTTTAAATTATTAATATCAGGTAGGTATGCATAACTGTTTTCTTATTGAAGTTGCTTACAACCTGTTTTGTATCCTTCATGCTTCTCGTAAATGAGTTCTATTATAGTAGAATATTTTGCTCAGGCCTCTAATGTATACTAAGTATGTTCATATCACAGTGCATTAATGGATTGTGTGGGGTGTGAGAAGTGTCGACTTTGGGGAAAGCTTCAGGTTCTCGGTCTCGGCACTGCACTGAAGATCCTTTTCTCTGTTGATGGCCAAGATCATTTGGATCACCATGTAAGTTACCTTTTCTCAAATCTAGATTCATATATTGTTATTCCTAATTTCTGTAGATACTTCTTTTTTCCTCCATTTAATGAGTTTAGGCATACACCTTAGGTTTAGAAACTTCAGTTCGTTCTTTTTTTTCCCCCATGCACCTTGTGAATTTTGTATAGATATAACATAATTTTCCATGTCACTAGACCCATTTGTGGTACCAACACATAGGACCCACAAGTCAAACTCACTTAGCAAATCTGTACATGTGGGACTCATACGTGAGACCCACTTAACAGTTTTGTTGTGGTACCTACTAACAACTGTTAGGTGAATAGTGGTTACAAAAAATGTGTTCAGGAATGGAAAAGAATAAGGAGATAACCAGTACTTCTGAGTATTATGATACGTCCTCACCAGATGCCATTGAAATTACTGCTGACGTGGCTGCTGCAGATACGGGATTTTTGGCAAAACACTAGCAGTCCAAATCTTGGAGAATCATTTAGTTAGTAATTGCTATCTTGAATTATTTTTGTATGTGATTGGAAGTTTCTATTTTAATTGTCAGCTCCTACCATTTTTGTTAGTGATGGTTATTTAGGAAGTTTCTAATTATGTAATGGAAGGCCACAACTATTAATGTAATTCCTCATGAGTGAATGAAGTAGAGAAATAATTTTCTATTTCTTGTGATCTTCACAAGAGAGGCATGCGCAACAATTTCTTCTTAGATTAGGGGGGGTGGTTGTATCATATTAGCAGGCAGGAACCTAACACTAATTTCTCCTTAAGTTAACTTTTTTCCCCCCTTCCAGAAAAGAATTTTCAAATTCCGACAACTAATTCTGTAGAATAGGACTACAGAACTTTCAACATTCTGTTTATGACTCAAAATATCAGACACCCTCACTTATGAGCAGGGAACATGTTGCTTGTTGATGATCAAAAGCTAACAAATTTGTTAGTCCAAAAATCCTTGTACTAACAATCATTTATGCAGCGTCTTTTCTCTACTCTGAGTTGAAGTTTATCTTCTTGATTTCTCAGCTGCAGCTGCAACGGAATGAAGTGATTGCACTAGTGAACCTTCTCAATAGACTCTCAGAATCTATCAAATGGGTCCGTGAAATGGGACCTTCAGCTGAAAAGATAATGGAAGGACGGGTTTTTGCACATACTGACCAAAGCAGCACCTGGCAAAGAATATGGACTTCTTTAGCCAGACCTCGGTAATAATAGCGTTTCTCATTTTATTGAGCATTAACTCTTTTTTTTGTTTGGCCTTTGGTAAAATCGGATACAGTTGAAAGGAAGTGTACTTTTTTCATCTTTGTAGGTGAGAGCAACTTAAAGATATGGTTAGCTTTCAGAAGGTCTCAATTTTTGAAGCTATAGGAAGGGGAATTCGTTGAAGGGTTCAGCTTTTCAAAATACTCAATTTCATGAAAGAGATATAAATACAAAGGGAGGATAGGCTCAAAAAATGTAAACATACATTGAAATGTATTTTCTCAAATTTGAAGTCCTCAGACATTTATCAAAAGAATCAATAACATTCAAATACCAATAAGTGATTTGAGTTCATACTCAGATTTTGGTGCGACTTGTACATACTATTTACATTACAAATGTAGCTGGAATAAAATTAGGGCAGTGTTTAACTGAAAACCAAGTTTAGTACCTAAATATTGGTTTCAGCGCTCAACAGAGCACAATGATGTTCAAAAGACCAACAGACTGTCCCGCTTTTGGGCCATGGTCTGGTTTTGGGCTCGTGAGGCCGAACTGCACGTAGGCCTGATCCAAGGCCTGAAGGAATATAGGGCTTTGGACTTGGTTTTGGATTCACCAAATGTTGATTTCAACTAAAATGTGAACACCAAAATTGCAAACAAACCCAAAATTAACAAAATTTGTCTCATAATTTAGATTTTTCAGTACTTCCTGTAGAATGGTTTAAACATCTCTCGATTATTATTCATTCCTAAGTAACCAAAGCGGGAGCGGTAGATCGCCAAATTTAAAAATACCCAAGGCTCGGAGCGCTTAACTCACGTAGTTGAAGTTTTAATTGACTACCAGTGACTAGATTACGATTAACTAGATTATTAAATAAATTTTTATTAACAAAATCATTGGATAGTTAGTAAAATAATTTTTTAATTTTATTAAGTATTTTTTGTAATAATATTTTATTTTTAAAAAATTATTATTTTCTATATTTCTTATTTGCTAACTATATTAATGCTATTTAAAGTATACTATATATATAATAACTGAAATTTATTATTTTTCATATTAATATATTATATTACAGAAAAAATAAATTTTTACTAACTAAAAAGTAAGTGAGAAAGACAACTGTATAACGTGTGCTCTAAGGGCACTCGATAAGGTTATTTTTGAACGAGTTTTTTTACAAGTTAGAGGCCTTTAAATCAGCTATTTTTTTAGATATAATATTATCATTATTTTTAGATATCTAACCCTCCAAACAAATCACTTTAAATATTAGCTATTCATTCACACTATAAAGTCTAGATTAAGTGTGTATTAGTAGTCTTCTGGATGGTGCCACGAAGGCGCCACGAGGGCGCCATGTAGGCGCCACGAGAACGATACCACCACAGATGCTTCGCCTATTAAGGTGAAGAATCACACAAGGGTCTCACTTCATTTTAGGGGGGATTCGATCGAGATGAAAAGGATTGGAGGGCAAGAGAAGGAAGGACACCTGGGGAGGGTGCTAGAGCGCCATCACCCGGAGGAAAGGCGCCACTACAGCAAGGCGCCATCCCCCAGGGCGCCCCTCCCCGCCAGGACAGTCCTCACGAGAGAAAGAGAGACCAGGAGAGAGTCTGAGCGATACCGTTAGGGTACCTCTCGTACCAATCATGAGGATCTCTGCCAGGGAAAACCACCCTGACACCTGACGAAGTGGTCCGCTGGTCACGTGTCAAGAACATCCTCAAATCTCGTCTCTTTCCTAGAAGAGGAAGGGACAGAAGGGGGTCAAAAAGGGAAAGACCCCCAGGATCCCCCAAGAAGGTAAGGATATAAATACCCGCAAAGGGGGAGGCCCAGGGGGGCAGAAAAACAAGGCTGGACTCTCTCTCACTCTCTCCCCAAGGATATTCCATCCCTTTTCTTCGTCCACTTACCTTTCATCTTGCAAGACCTTTCCCTGAAAGAGGTGACAGTTCTTCAAGAATCGTTGAATTCATCAGCTCGATTCGAGGTGACCTTCATCAAATATTCCACAATAATCCTTACTCGGATCTTTGATCAAAACATTTTGGCGACTCCACTGTTAGGTAACCCAGGGCTGTTACAGCTTTCGGAATGACTCAACCTACGCACCCTCCAACGGAAGAAGAACGACAATTCCAACAAGAACAGCCCCTCAGCCGCGCATCTGCCGACAGAATTAGCCTAACCATACTCCCCTCACGTCTCCGATGGTGCAACTAGGAACTTCCTCTATACAACCCGAAGTACCCACTAGCGGCATCATTGCAGGAATTCTAGCAGCGATTGAACGCTCTCAGCAGGATAATGCAAAAACTACTGCCGAACTAGCGGCATGCATAAGATTCATCGCCAACCAACTCCATTCTCTCACACCAGAACCCAACCATTCCCCCAATTCCCCTGAATTTCCAGAACACACAACCCCTCATCAACCAGCCCAAAAGGCCCGTGCTACGTCAGTCGCATCAGACGTAGGACAACTAGACCAACCAGCAGCTCAAGTTAACAACCAGCCAGCGTCACCACCCATGTTTACACAACAGCCACCAGCTACCCCACCCAAGAATTCATCTCCCTCAGGCGCCATGGCCATGGTACCACGACCTCTAGAACCTGCGCCTAAGCCTATTTTGTCTCATGAGGATGTAGAAAGGATGATCCAGTCTCATATACGTGGGATACCATTGCTGAACTTTCGTGTACGACCTCCGTACCCCGTTGAACTCCTACAGCATCCCTGGCCACGCAACTACATCCCACCAACTTTTGCACTCTTCAGTGGGGACGGAAGCACACAGGAACACGTCTACAGATTCCAGGAATCTATGGGAGTGTACCAAAATGATGGCGACCTTTGCCTTAGGAAATTTTCTCGATCCCTCACGGGTCGCGCCTTCACATGGTATGCAAACTTACAGCCTAACTCAGTCAAAGCATGGGAAGACTTGGTCGAATTATTTTTCCAAAAGTTTTATCGCACCCCAATCACCCTATCCACGGCAGATTTGGGCCGCCTATCCCAAGGAACAAATGAGCGCCTAGAGCACTACATTAAACGCTTTCGAGATAGATCCTTAGACTGTCACGAAAACGTCTCAGAAGGGCATTTAGTTGGGCTTTGCATCAACGGAATGATGCCAATATTTCGTGTCGCGCTTGAAAATTTGGACATCAAATCATTTTGCAAGCTTGAAGAATCGGGACTCCGAACAGCATCTTCCATTGAAGCACAAGCACAGTATAATGAAAAACCAAGAAATTGGCGCCCTCAAGAAGAACATGGCCGCCGTTACAGGGGGCATCGGGATGCAGCTGTGGAACAAGAGTCGCACAAGCGCCAAGGGGGCGCCAGCAGCAGCAAAAGAAATCTAAAGAAGCCCAAGAGGAATTTCGAAGAGCCACCTCCCTACCCTTGTAGCTTAGAGGAGGTCTTAAACATTCTTGACGCGTGGATAAGAAACAAAGAAATTCAGCCGCTTGACGTCCAACGAGAATCAACTGCAGAAGACAAAAGGAACCCAGCGTACTGCCACTATCACAGACATGTCAATCACCCAACTGGTGAGTGCCGGTCTCTAAAGTGGTTCTTCGCCCGGAAGGTGGCGACCGGCGAGTTGGACATAGCCAAGGAGCCTGTGCAAGCTGTGGAACGATAACCTTTCCCAGAGCACCGCCATCATGTCCGAATGATTTCACAGCATAATGCTGTCACAACAACCAAAGAACACCCTGTGGAAGAGGAAGAAACACAAAATACGCTCTTGCAGTTGGAACCCGTCGCAGCAAAACTCCAGCACGCAATGTTGTTTAAGAAATTCTTCGACCAGCTTGAATTCACAGAGAATCAATGGTACGAAGCTTGCATGGCTTTGACCACCATCTCCATGGGAGTAAAGCCCAGTTGTACTGAGGAGGTAGCAGTCACATACTCTGGTAGGAATCGAAGGCAACCTGCTAGCGTCATCACATTCTCCAACGCAGATATGGCGCCTGATGTAGACCACTTGCGCCCTCTGTATTTACCTGCTAAAATACAGGGAATGATGTTGAAGCGTGCTTTCATTGACACTGGCGCCTCCCTCAATCTCGTGCCTTTAAACATAATTAAAGCCTTACGGGTACCGGCCAAACATGTAATACGAATGCCCACAACAGTATATGGCTTCGGTGGTTACACGCAAGATACAATGGGACAAGTAAACTTGGATGTCAAAGTCAGACCCATACACGCTTCCACCACATTCCACATCATTGATGCTGACACTTCTTATCATGTCCTCTTAGGACGCCCTTGGCTTCACAAACACAAGGTAATCCCATCAACATACCACCAGTGCGTTAAAGTCATTGTCAAAGGAAAAGAATATCGGATCACAGCTTTAGAGTCGCCCTTCTCGCCTGAGGAAGCACACCTGGCTGATGCAACCTTTTACCATAGCATAGATACAGAACCGCAGGAAATGATGTCCAAGATAACTAGCACACCACTTCCCGCATGGGAAGAATTTGAGAAGCCTGAAACAAGTGTTAGGGTAGAAGTGGAGAACTCGTCGGGTAACAAGAGGCGCCTCATCAGAGAAATTCGCCTGGACGGTAAGGCCATCTACCGGTTATAGCAACCAAAGCAGGGCGCGGGGCGCCCTACTTATATACAAGTCATGACGGTCGAATAAAGCTCAACGAACCAATCAGAGGAAATACAATTCTCAACACAAGAAGAGCCCACAAAAGTAGCCGAAGCACTAATAATCGTCAATCTTGGAACAACAGAGGATCCGAAGCCCATATCCCTCAGCGCGTCTCTTACTCAAGAAGAACAAGAGAAATTAATTCAACTACTCAAAGAATACCAAGACATATTCGCATTAACTTATGCCGATATGCCAGGCTTGGAGGAGACTTTAGTTGCCCACACCCTTCATGTTGATCCTATGGCCCGACCCGTCAAATAGGCGCCCCGAGCATTTCATCACGCCATTGAAGAACAGATTAAGCAAGAGATTCAAAAACTGCTCACAACAGGCTTCATCAAACCAATACAATATCCAACCTGGTTAGCAAACATTGTACCTGTAAGGAAGAAGAGTGGACAGATAAGATGCTGCGTCGACTTCCGAGATCTTAACAAGGCTTGTCCCAAAGATGATTTCCCTTTACCAAACATTGATATGCTCGTAGATACTACAGCAGGTCATGAAATGTTCTCCTTCATGGATGGATACAGTGGGTACAATCAAATCAAAATGGCTTAGGGCGACGCTGAAAAGACGGCGTTTCGGACCCCGGTCGGAAACTTTCACTACACAGTCATGCCTTTTGGCCTCAAAAATGCCGGCGCAACCTACCAGCGAGCAATGACAACAATTTTCCATAATATGCTGCATAAAGAAGTGGAAGACTATGTTGATGACTTAGTCGTCAAAACCAGGCGCCGGGAGGATCATGTGTTCACACTAAGTAAAGTGTTTGACAGATGTAGAAAATATCGACTGCGGATGAACCCTCTAAAGTGCGCGTTTGGAGTAACCTCAGGAAAGTTCTTAGGATTTCTAGTCACAGAAGAGGGAATCAAAGCAGACCCCGGAAAAGTGCAAGCAATCTTAACAATACCACCACCCCAAACACTCAAGGAATTGAAGAGTTTCATGGGCAAGATATCATACATTCGGCGTTTCATCCCAGGGTTAGCATAAACCTTAACACGACTCTTCCCATTGCTAAAAAAGAATGAGCCATTTATCTGGGGAGGGGCGCAACAGGAAGCCTTTGATAAAATTAAAGGAGCCTTGACTGCACCAGCAGTATTGAAGCCACCCATAGCCCACAAACCATTTCTGATATACACGGCACATA
>MVGT01003981.1:53601-92363 GCA_002174775.1 Macleaya cordata
GAGATGCACTTTGATGGTTCATCCACGGCAAATTGCGGAGGAGCAGGAATAGTATTAAAAAGCCTCGAAGGACAAGACTTTTCTGCCTCCTTCCGATTGGACTTACCATGCTCGAACAACACAGCAGAATATGAAGCGCTCCTAATAGGTCTATCAATGGCAAGGCGCATGCATGGGCATTCAGAACCTAGAAGTCAAGGGTGATTCCATGTTGTTAGTAAAACAACTCACAGGAGAATACGCTCTGAAAGAACCAACTTTTTCCTCATATCGGACCAAAGTCCAAAAAATGATGGCTGAGTTTCAAACAGCTTCACTCTCGCACACGCGACGTACAGCGAACAGGTATGCTGATGCGCTGGAAACTTTGGCAACAAAAATGCCAAAAGGAGAGCGAGAATATAATATCAAGGTTACCAACTGCCCTATCCCCTCTGCACTACAGAGTCAGTTAATGGAGCCGCCACAACAAGACTGGCGTTCTGAAATCCTAACACAGATAAAAGCTCAAAAGGAGAAAGGACAGTTAGCAACCAAGGAACTCAGCAAATATATCGTTCTATACGAGGAGCTATATAGGGTCGAATAAGATGGAATATTGACAAGAGCCCTGAGTCCAATTGAAGCACAACACCGTCTCAATGAAGTCCACAGCCAAATATGTGGGCAAGCTACCGAAATAGCACTATATCGCAGGCTGCAACGCTTGGGATACTTCTGGCTCACCATGAAGAAAGAGGCAGACGATCTACAAAGTCATTGCGCAAACTGTATGGCGCCACCCCAACATAACGAGGCATGCACCATCGAGGAAAAAGAGGACTGGAGGCGCCCGCATATTGAATATCTCGCCAATGGCACCGAATCCACCTCCAAGTCAGAAGCGTCAAAACTAAGAAAGAAAGCCAAGCACTTTCAACTGCATCAAGGGAAATTATATAGGAAAAGCTTCGGAGGAGAGATACTGCGATGTGTGGATGAAAAAGAAGCCTCTCAAATCCTACACCAGTTTCATACTAGCGAGCATCAAGGAGGGAAGCGCCTGTTCTATCAAATTCACGGCGCAAGATTTTATTGGCCAACAATGGACGATGATGCAGCCACATTTGTTCAAAAGTGCAAACAATGTCAGCTACATGGTAACTTAATTCATGCACCATGTAAAATCCTTCAATCAATTCTCACACCATGGCCCTTCTATTGATGGGGACTAGATCTCATTGGCACAATAAACCCGAAGTCATCAAAGAATCACATATGGATAATAACAGCGACAGAATATTACACCAAATGGGTCGAGGCAATCCCCATGAAAAGAGCTACGGGGACAGACGTGGCAGGATTCATACAAGAACACATTCTGCACAGGTTTGGTACACCCAAATACGTGATGACAGACAACGGTCCATCATTTGCTAATGGAACAATCACTAAACTGGCTCAAGATTTAGGATTTCGACAAATCACATCTTCCCCATACTACCCGCAAGGAAATGGACAAGCGAAAGCAACCAACAAGGCATTACTCAAAATCCTGAGTCGAACTGTGCATCACAGCCAAAGAAATTGGCACACAGAGTTACCTAAGGTGCTATGGGCATATCGAGTCTCACCAAGAACATCAACGGGAGTATCCCTATACGCCCTAGTCTACGGGAGTGACGCCGTGCTACCCATAGAAATTCAAATGGAGTCAGCACGGATCGCCTATGCAAGTGGAACTTTGTGGACCCAAGAAGAAGAGCATGTAGCCAAGATAGCCCAATTGGATACCGTAGATCACAAAAGAGCCAAAGCAGAACAGTTCGCACGATTGTATCGGCAGCGAATGGAGCGAGCCTACAACAAAAATGTTATCCCAAGGGAGTTCCAAGTTGGGGACTTGGTCTTAAGCACAGCGCTCCACATTCAGAGAAGATTAACAGCTGACAAATTCACCCCACATTGGGAAGGTCCATATACAGTCACCCAGACCTTCAACAATGGTACATATGTCCTGGTAGATGAGAAAAATAGTGAATTCGGCCCCGTCAACGGGAAATGGTTAAAGCGTTACTACGCATAGCCAAAAGTATGTAAGGAAATGAAATATAAAATACAAAGAAAGAAATTTCAGCAAAATCTCTGTTATTGTTTGAAATTACATATAATGGCACCCTCTAACGACATAGCACAGGGCGCCCTAAAACCAAACAACTGAGAAGTCACTTCTCGAAATTTTTAAACAACTTGACTACCAGCATTTCTATTTGGGGTCTTATAGGGAACACCCTTACCCCAAAAATAGAAATACACTACCCAAAGTACAAGGCGATCACGCCTAAACTAATGGGCAGCAAAATAACGCAAGAAATGGCATCAAAGCCACCTCCTACTCTGGCAACGTCGAGGAGGACACACGCTATGGGGGCGCCCATACCAGTCAAAAACTGCATAACACTGCGTAAGCGATGCAGTACAGCGCATAAACGAACAAACCCACCTTGCAAACGTCAAATGCATACTTTGTATTACACAAGGTGAGACCACAAGTCTCGACAATCACCCAAGGTGAGGCCACAAGGCTCGAATATAGTTAGACGACACCAACTGTTCCTTTTCTTCTTCTTTCTCTTCTTCTTCTTGCTTTGTCTTCTCTAATAAACGAACGACAAAGATAAAGCAAGGGTTTGAGAGAACAAAAGGCCAAACAACCAAAATCGAACCATCCACATACACAAATAATCTCCCAACATCTACACCCAGACTTGGGGGAGGAAATCCAAAAGCAAAAAAACTGCTCCAAATTCGATCAATAGCACAAACAAAGAACGTTCGGTGCAAAGCAAGGAAAGAACTTCCCAACTATTTATAGGGAGAAGAAAATCTTTAACAAATCATATCATAAATGGGTCATCAAATCAAATTCCCCAAATCAGGAAAGATTCCATCAAATCTTGAAAAAGGGTCAAATCATAAATGACCAGCACTAAGGTATGAAACACAAAATATACACATTTCAATCAATCGTATTACATTCCAAAAAGGGTTACATCACAAGGCGCCTGGAAGGAAATATAAAACAATAAACTAATATAACCATATCAAATAAAATCTAGAAACTCCAGGAAAGGGTGATGGAGATCGGCATGTTGCGCCTCCACCTCCTCCACCGCCCGTCGCTCCAACACCTCTCGCTCCTTCAAAAATTGAAGCCTTGACTCAAAAGCCGCCAAAGTCGCCCTGGTGGCTGCAATATCTTTTTCCACTTCCTTTATAGCATGAGCAGTCCTGTCCACCCTAGAAACTAATTCAGGAAAATTCAAACTCTGAATTTTCTCCCATTCTGTCTTCCGCCGCATAAATATATCCCGGAACCATCCCACCGAAAAAGATAATCTTTCCGTAGAATCCAAAACCCCCTCCCATTCTGACAATAAATCAGAAGTCACCTCACCAAGATTTATGCATTGCATTGAACCAAACATCTCCAAAAACTCGGAAACAACAACACCAAGTATACGATCACTGCTAATAATAGCACGGGAAACAAACGGCCCATGAAGCGCAACCAAAGCCTCGTAGCATCCCCTGTAGGGCAATGCCAAAAATTCTGAACTAAAAAATTCTCCCCCATGAGAGGCTGAGGCGCCGCCAGCCCCAGTAGCAGCATGACTAGTGGAGGGAGCTACACCAGGTGTTCCTGTGGGGGAGGAAGAAGGACTCTCAGGAGCATCTCCACACACAGGACCACCAGGCTGCCCTAAAGACAAAGCGCCATCCGTCGGATCACCAGATTGCTCCAAAGGCGTGACACCACCGGCATTAACCCCACCTGGCAGAATAGAGTCATCCTGTTTATTCACCAACTCGCCCTCCTTGCTGAGAGCTTGGTTAGGAGCAGATAACATATACTCCTGAATATGGGCACGACCACCAGGAGTATCAATCATCTGAACATCCTCTTGGGAAGAAACAAAGTCTTTCTCTGGAGGGTGTAAAGGAGCTCTCGAGTCCTAAAAAACAACAGAAAAGCATCAGCATACAGAAAACGCTAAAAGGACTAAAGAAACAAAATAAAGTAACATTTACCTGAAGAGGAGATTCATGACCAGAAGAACGATCTCCGACAAGAGGATCGGTACCCTCAAAAGATTCGACCCAAGGAGATGGCCGAAGTGGAGAGTGATGAGAGAAATTGTCATTATCAACTGGGGACTGACGCTCGGAATGAACAGGGTGCCCCCAAGAAGTGTCAGCCTTGCGACCTGAAGAGGTGGCGCCAGTAAGATGAACCTTTGGCTGATATTCCGTACCAAGAGAAACTCCACCGCGACTGAAGAAGCTCTAGTATCCGGAATCTCGGGACATACCTCAAGAACGGTGGCACCCTCTTTAGAAAAAGGCCGTGAAGAAACCTCACCTACATCATCATCCTCATCATAACTAATCTTTATAGGAAACAGACAGGAAATGGGCACGATAAACGGGGTCCGATAGGTCAGGGCGCTTGACAGGATACGAAACCTTAGGATCCTCATGGCAGACTGCACTACTTGACCCCGTATCTTTCTTTAAAGGAAAAGTACGAAAATAAGTGAAATGGCCCCTACCGGTCTCAGTCGACGCCACCAACTTGCGGAATTTAGGTGGACGAGGGATCTTCAGAGGACCCGAAGGCTGCAATAAAAAAAAATAACAAATAACAATGAACAAACAAAAGAGTCAAAGGAAGATAAGAGAAACACTCGCCACCAAGAAAAGGTCATTCGCAAATATATATATATATATATGTACATATATGTATAATTACCAAAGAAGAGGGAACAACGCGTTTGCTCCCGGCGAGGGAACCCCCAGAACTGGAAGCCAGAGAAGGGTGCTGGGGACCACTGCGCCGCACAGGCGCTGCGGGAACAGAAACTCTAGACTCCTTCAGTTCTCTCAACCTTTCATAAAGAGAAAAGTCAGTAGGATCCAAACGAGGTTTCTTAGCCGAGGGAGCACTACGAAACTCGCGAAAGCGCCCCAGTTGTTGAAACCAGAACTCCCGGGCAAGCTTACTAACGAAAGAAGCGCGGTATCGGAAAGGGTACATCAGTTTGAAGTTACCACCTCTAAGATTGCCACGGCGATCGGTCGCAGAATAAGTAAAAGATGACCAACATTTTCCCCAATCGACACGAGGAAGAAATTCGGGAGCTACGCCTTGATCAAAGCCCATTTGGCGAACGAAACGGTCTACGCGGTACGATACTAATTCCTTACTTCCATCAGCGAAAGAAGGTAAAAAACCCAGGGTGACACTCAAGGCAAATTCATAAGCTGGTAAATCTACCCCCACTCCAAAATCTAGGAAGCGACCCTCCCATTCAGAGCACCACAAGGGATGATCTACGCCCTATGGAGCCTCTGTGTAAGGTCAGAAAATAAACTCTGATTGCTGATCTAAATATTTGAGTAAGGGTTTGCCGCTGGGTTTCACCTCCCTCCAAGAGAAAGCACGAGAATATTCAGCTGAATACTCCTCATCGTAAACAAGACCGTCTGGATGTGGCTTGAGCGCCGGAATAGGCTCTGCAAGTGATCTGGGAATGGGGCGATAACCCACTAGGCGATCCCATGCCCACAGTTGAAGAAAATTAAAACCAACGCAAGTATCTACTGAGAATTCACCGTTGGCAGAGCGGACGTCTTAGACAAGCTGATTGAGGCGTTTGTACTGGGTGCCTAAGAACAAGGGACCCAAAGCAATCTTCTCTCCCTGGGCTAACTTGAAAGCCATAGGGAAAAGGTGTTCCTTTACCTTGTCATAGGGGGCGCCCTCGAAGAGCTCACGAGATAGCCAAAAGGCTAAGAAAGCGGCAAAGATGGTCGTAGGGTCGTGGCCATCCTTAGAGGCGTCGCCGCCAGGACCCCAATAACGAACCCATCCGGCGAGAGTCTCCCAGCGTATGACAGGCGCCCCGGGATTCTTACTCTGCCTAGAAGCTTTATACCCACCAAGAAGTGCCTGCTGTATCCTCTCCTCATCCTTAGACAAACGCAAGTCGCCCAGAGATAGTTCTCCGCTCACCGGGAGGGACAACAAGAAAGAAACATCATCTAAGCCCCGTGAGACCTCCCCCCAAGAGCAGACGAAAGTGTGGTTCGCCGGATACCACCTACTCAGTAGGCCCACAAGCCCCTTGAAATCCTTCGAAATAGTTATAGCCTTCGAACACACCACGACCGCGCGAATGCCAGCTCTCTCCAAACGATGGGAGAGATCTTCAGTGGCACAGACGCTCTCGACCCACTTGTCCCAGCCAAAGGTGGGACGACCATGGCACCGAAATTCGATCGGACCGGATTCGAAATCACCTCTTTCCAAAGGGAAGCGAAGAATCTCCGAAATCTCAAAAGCTTGAGGAACCCCCTCATCACCGAAAACGAAAGCCTGTTGGTGATCGGAGGGAGGGTCAGAAAAGGTAACAATCTCGGCGAAATCGAAAAAACGATCCGAATGGACGAGACGATCCTTCGGACCATCGGCAAAATAGACATCCTCTTGGTCTACCTCTGCAGCACGGGTGCGAGCCATGAGGAGAGCAAAAAAAAGAGAGTCCCTGTTTCCGGCGAGCTCAAGAAAAACGGAGGAAGGAGGAGCAGGGAGGAGGGAAAGTATTTGAATTTCCTTTTTTACTGCCCCGGTAAAAAATGGGAACAATAGTATATATACCCCAAAGGAATCATTGGGACACGCGGGAAACGAGCCGTTATCATTAGTAGCACGTTCCCCGAAAAGTGAAATGATGGCTAGATTCAAACCACTCACTTCGCGCGTTAATAAGAAATGACGAGACGGTTTGCACGTCGCAGAAATCGAAATCAAGATTCTCTCGCCGCGCAGGGGACTAAATGTATTAGCAGTCTTCTGGACGGTGCCACGAAGGCGCCACGAGGGCGCCATGTAGGCGCCACGAGAACGATACCACCACAGACGCTTCGCCTATTAAGGTGAAGAATCACACAAGGGTCTCACTTCATTTTAAGGGGAGTTCGATCGAGATGGAAAGGATTGGAGGGCAAGAGAAGGAAGGACACCTAGGGAGGGTGCTAGAGCGCCATCACCCGGAGGAAAGACGCCACTACAGCAAGGCGCCATCCTCCAGGGTGCCCCTCCCTACCAGGACAGTCCTTACGAGAGAAAGAGACACCAGGAGAGAGTCTGAGCGATACCGTTAGGGTACCTCTCGTACCAATCATGAGGATCCCTGCCCGGGAAAACCACCCTGACACCTGACGAAGTGGTCCGCTGGCCACGTGTCAAGAACATCCTCAAATCTCGTCTCTTTCCTAGAAGAGGAAGGGACAGAAGGGGGTCAAAAAGGGAAAGACCCCCAGGATTCCCCAAGAAGGTAAGGCTATAAATACCCGCAAAGGGGGAGGCCCAGGAGGGCAGAAAAACAAGGTTGGACTCTCTCTCACTCTCTCTCTCTCTCCCCAAGGATATTCCGTCCCTTTTCTTCGTCCACTTACCTTTCATCTTGCAAGACCTTTCCCTGAAAGAGGTGACAGTCCTTCAAGAATCGCTGAATTCATCAGCTCGATTCGAGGTGACCTTCATCAAACATTCCATAATAATCTTTACTCGGATCTTTGATCAAAACAAAGTATTTGTGGTGTTATAAGTCTCTGATTGAGCTGAATTTTTTTTAATATGATTCAAATAGTATAAATAACATACATGTAAAAAATCAGTCCATTTGGACAAACTTAACAAAAAAAAAAGACATTTGAAAGTATTTTATTGATCAAGTGCTCCAAAAATATAGAACTGCGCTCCAAAAATTCTCGAGCCACGGATCGAAGGCGCTCCCGCTCCCAAAACACGAATACGTGGTTTGGGAGCCGGAGCGCCCTTATGTTTGGGCGTTTTCGGTTACTATGATCGGTAGTCCATGTAAATGTGGAGTTTTATCTTTAAATGATATAGATGGAGGCTTTTAGCTCACAACATATTTGCAATGGGTTTTATTTTTCATTCAAAATGATCATGTTTTTGGTTTGTTGATGGATAATTAAGTTTAAATTTATATTTTGGACATAAGAAAAAAAGTTATGCAAACAGTATTCAGGTTTTTTTTATCTTAATTATGCAGATTTTTTTACATGGGCCAATGTGATATACACAAAATTATGAGTTTCCATATAATCTTATTTGTTAATATTATCTTATAAATGAAATGTTGTAAACGATTTTTCAGGTGGAGAAACAAGGGAAAAAAAATTAAAAAATTAATATTTTTTGCAATTGCAGTGGGCATACCAAGCTGCAGTAAATGTTTACTGCACATTTGCAGTAGGCATATACCAAGCCGCAACATAAGTTTACAGTAACAAATAATTGCTGCAGTAGACAATTGCAGCAGTAAACGTTTGCAGAAAGCAAACAATTCCGGCACTACCAAGTAAGGCCTTAGATTTGATTTCATCAAATCCAACCGCTAAATGTCACCAAGAAACTAATGAAGCTTTGTTTCTGCAATAATATTTTTTAGACCGATGGTTTTACAAAAGTGGTGCCAGAACCTTATCTGGCAGGATGGGACCCACGTTTTAGAAGGGTTTCAAACTTACATAGCAGTGGGACCGAGCACACCACATAAGCATCGGGTACAGGTTTTATAACTTGGTCGGTCCAACCAGCACTACTCTTGTTTCTGAGCTAGGGACGGAAACTACCTATGGGCTGGGGTGGGCTTCAGCCCGGGGTAGTTTTGAAAAAAAAAATTTGGGTATATAAAAATTGTTTAAAAACTAGGACATATAGAAATTTTGTTATTTTAGTCTAGGGTGAACTTTTAAATTTCTTTTTTTATCCCAAACTAACTTTAACAAATAGAGTTGGAGATGATTTAATTTTTTTTTTGAAAATGCTATTGGGATCGAAATGTTTTGGGACGGAACTCAAATCGAGTTAATGTTGGGTCCACTTGGAATGTATCCAAGGGATAAAATTTGGTGATGGTATTCTCCTCACCATATATAGATCATTCCCACAAAAAATCAGCCCATATTAAAACTTCTAACCCTATTAAAACTTAATTCGAGCCCTCACTTTATTAACTGTTGATTTTCAATCAAGTTCCACTCAACTTTTGATAGTATTAGATATTTTAGAATGTGTTAATTTTTTGTGAGGATAATCTCTACATAGTGAGGAGAACACCCTCACCAAATCTTAGTCCTTGGATAAATCCAAGTGAACCCCATATCAATTCGGTTTGGGTTCGGGCCCTAAACATTTCTGTCCCAATAGTATTTCCGTTTCTTATTCTTTCTCCTTATTTCTTATATGTTCTTTAAGGTTTCTGTTCAAGCCTGAAAAAAAGGTATTCAATACTACGAGGTTGGTCGATTAACGCTTGAGAGAATAATAGAAGGTAAGTGAACTGGCTACGACTATGCTTGATATCTAGTGAATTTTTGTGAAAATTCATAGCCTAAAATTATATTGCATATATTTAAATTGTGGTTATATAAGTGCAATCATTACACTAATTTGTAGTAAGTTCTACATGAATTTAGTGAAATAGGAGAATTCACAGGATACCAAGCAGTAGTGTTATATGGGCTAGGTCATTGAGAGAAATGAAAAAAAACAAACTTCCAATTTTTAGTTGTTTAACTTGTTTAATATGTATTAACTTTGAGGGCGGTTCCAATGACATCGTTATATTGGCATCTTCGTTACATTATTTGATTACAACAGTCTGTGGGGCCCACATAATTAAGAAGAATCAAGGGTCATCTACATGGTGATAAGAACACCATCACAAAAAATTAGCTCATTCTAAAACTTGTAAACTTATCATCCAGTTATTGTAAATCAATGGTGATTGAATTATTCATTTTTATAGTTAAGTTGCATCAATAGATGATGGGTTACAAGTTTTAGAATTAGTTGATTTTGGATGAGCCCATAAGCTATGGTAATTGTGATGTCAATATAAAGATCTCATCAAAACAACTATCTATTAACTTTAGTCGTACTTATCAAAAAGAAAAAAAAAAAAAAACTTTAGCCCACCCCAACTTAAATTCCTGGTTCCGCTCTTGTTTTGAGCCATGAAATGAAACAGTATTGTTACCAAATCAACTAATTTTTCTTTCCGTACTCTTATTTTACTCCTCTCTCTCATCAGAGAGATTGACAAGAAAAAGAAAAGTAGCAGAGATGGCGGGAGGAGAGGCAGGTTCCAAGGTCGTTCGATTAGTCGCGTTCTTAGGCGCTGGAGGTATTTTTGTTTTCTCCTCTTCAGTCTCCCCTGTATTCATCAACCATCTATACATCTTTCTCTATTAATGGTGGAAAAATCTACTACCCTTTATTGATCACAGTCATCTGCACGTCTGCCATTAATCTTTGGCGTGATTTCGAACGCAAAAAGGTAACCCAACAGACGGCAGCGGAAATTGCTGAGAAGCAGCAGCTGGGAAGTATGGTAAAAAAAGCCGTCGAATAAATCTCAATTAGGGTTTGGATTTCTCTCTCTTTTTTTTTTCTTTGTAATTTTAGGTTTCTTATAATTTTATTTGGTTAAAATCTTTTGAGAATTAAGGGTTTCAATTCAATCATTGTTAATTAAAGAATGTTAAGTCTTTGATTCTGTAAATTTGCTGATAATTTTGTATCAATAAGATATAAACCAATCTCACCTAATTATTTATCTTGCAAGTCAGGCTATTCAGCTATCATTCCTTAGCTTCATGTTTATAAATTGCGTTCACCCTTCTCAGTGTATAGTTTCCATTTTCTTTTCTTCTTTATGGGATGTTCAGTACCTTTTGTATCATCAAATGAAGTCTGCTATTGTATTTTATTAAATTTGAAAACAGAACATGTTAGGGTTTTGCCATTTTCCAAAACTTTTGGAATGCCTTAGCCCTTAAGATTTTCTAGACGGTGAAATGTTAGTATTAATAGTGATTGTAACTATAGACCAATTGGTTTGAGACAACAGCTTAAGCAATTTAATTTAATAGTTAATACTCATTTCACCAACTTAGTTATTTCTTGATTAGACTTTGAACATCAACTCCAAAATACAATAAGATTGGCACATCTGAACAGATTCAACAAGCCTGTGTCTAATGTTTCGATTGTTTCTAAGCTTTGGTTTTGATCTTAACGAATAACTGGTGTCTTGGATTGTGATGGGTTCAAAATTAGGTCGGAAAAGCCTTTATCTCTGCGAAACTCCATCTAGAAGTCAATGGTTACCAAGTTGAACGCCATTGTTCAACATCATATTCAAGTCTCCTGGCACTTGTCCAACTCAGGAGTCCTAATACTGAGTGAACATTAATGTATTATTTTCTCTTATGATCTGGATTTGTTTCCAATAACAGATTCATAATTTCTTAAAACCTAGTTGTGCATCTATGTGTATCGTAGAAAAACTGAAACAAAGATATGGTGTTATCTTATTCAAGCAAGCAATTTTTTTTGTTCAAGAGTAGAATTACATATTCCGGATCTCAACATATAATGGAGTTCTCACTGGGTGGCCTAAATCTACAGTTAGTCTGTTATCCATTTCATTACATCTTCCCTCTTCTATTTGATGCAATCTCTTTTTATGGTCATAAGGCTTGATTCTGATTCTCTTCCTTGAATATATAATATCTTCTCACGGTAGCACTATTTATATGATCCAGAATTGTAGTGCATCATGGACAAATGATCAGAAATGGATGTCTTTCCACTGTTTGTTGGTGGGTGTTCAGTACGAAAATTCATAAGAGATATAGGTTGAGATAGCTATTTATTTCATCAAACACATATACTGGTTTGAGGTTTGAAAGAACATAGACATTAATGTTCTTAGTTTCCATACAGAGTGATAGTGGATGATTGAATAGGGGATTCCTTTTGTAGGCTGAACTGCTGGCTCTTCCCCTAATGAAGATATATAAGGAAAATTTTGACTCACCAAGTATACTTCTTTGAAAACACCGATTAGTCAAGATCTAGAATTTGGCTTGAGGACAAAATTTCTGTTTGCGCAAATAACTGTATAACATTATCTAAAATGTATCTTCTTCACTAATAACTATATTAATCCAGCTAATTGAAGTTCGAATGTTTCAGTTAAAAAATTGTGTGCTTTGTGTCTTACGAGAACATTTTTGTGGGGTAAAAAGAAGCTTAAGATGTTCTCTTTAAGTCTTTAGTGTTTGGCATCCCTGTTAGGGTAGGTAATCATCTTCTTCTTTGCCATAATGCCATGCATTTGGACTCTACGGTATTTACTCCCCTGCTTTGTGTTTAAGAAAAAATTCTGCAAAGAGAACAAATATGCAAACTACGCGTTTGTAAAGTAGAATTTTACTATTTTAGTCATCAAGAAACATGCTGTAGAATGAATGCAGCAAAGATGAGGTATTGAGCTGGATAAGTAGAAAGACTAGGAAATGGTATCTGATATAAGGATATTTAAGGGTATATAGTTGTAGACCTAATATTAGAAAATAAAGGACGATTGAGAAAGTTTAGGCATGTAGGTTGAGAACCAACAACAAGAATAAGAACGGGTGCTTTTGTGCAAGTTGAAGGCTTTGAGTGGTGAAACATGGTTCCAGTTACCAATCTCACTTTCTGCAGTCAAGTTGTAATTGATTTCCTCAGTTAACCCTTGATCTGGTTTGAGTCAAGGTAGACTGTCTATCATGCTGTAAAACATTGATTGCCAATACTGTCTTCATTTTGGTCAACAGACATGTTACTATGCCAAAGGTAAAATTGGGGTCAAAATTCTTACTGCCTGGCAACCTACAGAAAAATCTCATAAAATTGTGACTCTAAAATCCATATGAAGTTCCAATGCATGTCAGAAATTAACCAAAACAAAAAAAAAAATGAAAAAGAAGAAAAAAAAATAAAATAAAAACAAAAAAAAAAATAAATAAAAAATAAAAAATAAAAAATAAAATAAAAATAAAACCAAGAAATACTTGTCTTAAAATTAATTAGCACTTAGATGACATAACTTTCTCAAAATTCTCAAGCTATTAGTTTTTACCCATGCTAGAAGTTATACATAGGTTAAAATATGGCGTCCTTCCGAGATGGCCTTAATTCATTCAATAGGTATCCTCAGACAATGTTGTTGAAGAATTGATATGCACAGCAATAATTAAACCGAATTCGAGTTCCATTTTGTTGTGGAGGTTAATTGTTGTAAGGATGCTCATTTTTATGTTGTGGATGTTATATTTTTGCGTTCTACTGAGTTTCTATCTCTATCATTTTGTCATTTACATAAAATTGAATTGCCGTTACTTGTTATCTTGTATCCACATACTGCCGCCCTTTCTCCTTACTCTGTGGCAATGCTTGTAAACATAATGTGTATTTGTAAAATCTTGTTGGTGAATGCATCTGTGGTAGTTTATCTTGCAAGTATATTGTTCTTGCATGGTAGTTTGTCTTAAAAAAAAAATATCATTCTAGGACTTTTATCACATCTTTAGTAGTGATATCTTATTCAATTGCTACAAAAAATATAGCCCATGGCATGTAACTTCTCCTTTGTCAGAGTTGGAAAGTTTTGGCTTGTATATGTGTTATCCTATCCGTTCCTAGTAGCACTTTTGACCACTGAACCCATTGTTCCTTATAGATATCATAAGAATTGAACAACTGAATAGGTAGTCTGCTAAAAGGAAGACATGGGTCTGTCTTCCCAGGGCTGCTGTTTTCTCCCCAGTGTTCCTTAAGAGTTGTTGGCTTGAAAGCCTCAGTCTGATCTTCGATCAACACGAGAATGCAGCTTCATTACCACAAACCTACCCCTTATTCCCCTGACTAATGAAGGATCAGAGAAATGTTAGTACTTTTTATATGTAAAGCGCAGGGGGTAGATAGATTGTAACCTTCTTGTTCTCGCTCTTTTTCAATTCACCTATCTACATGGGATTTCTCTCTACAGCACATACACACAGAAAGGTTGAAGATGCTGTACCAAACATCTATCTGCCAAACAATGACTATACAATTTTGATTTATTAAGATCTGAGCTTAGCAAAAAAGAAAAAATTACAGAGGAAGTGAGGAAAAATGTAGAGAAACCAAGGAAAAAAAAAAAATTAACAAGAGATACCCATGCATTAAGATCAGGAATGGAATAGCTCTCAAGAATCTCCAATACAAAACAAAAAGAAAAAGAACATCAAACTAAGTAGGTAATGGTTGTTGTTGTTGCTGCTGCTCTATTCCCTGCGATGCCCATACTATGTCCTTTAGGGAAGGCCTCAAATCTTGGTCATAAAACTTCTGATATTCCAATGTATCTCCGGCCTTTTTCTTCACCTCTACCATATGAAGTGAAGGTGTAACCTCGAAAATCTCTGCGTCTATAGCGAGCTGACCCTTTCTGCCTTCTTTGCTTCCTTGCAATGTCACTAGCCCGTCCTTCTTCTTCACCTCAAATCTCTCCATCTGCGCAATTTTCTCCAACTGTGATACAATTGTCGATGCTGGCTGGGTTGTTGTGAACCTGGCTTCTGCTTTTTGATCACTTTCTTTCTCAAATAGACCTGATAGATTAAATCCTGCAGATAGAGATATGATGTCGAATGCATTCAAGGAAATAGGTTTCATGGAGTTTGTGACATCGGCTATCTTCTTCTCTGGATTACCCTCTGCACTTGATGCAAAAGCAGCCTGGATGTCCCCAGAGCTGGCGGCTGTTTCTTCTTGTTCGGATTCCAGATTCTCAACTGGTTTGAGTCCTTTCTTAAACCATGGGTTCTGCATGAGTTTATCAGCTGTGATACGTGTATTTGGATTTGGATCGAGGATCCGCCTCAGAAGCTTTTGAACGTCCATTGAGAACCATAGAGGGCACTTGAATTCTCCTTTCCTTATCTTCCTATACATCTCCATGAGGTTCGAGTTATGGAAAGGTAGATAACCTGCGAGCAGAACAAAGAGAACAACCCCACATGACCATAAATCAGCCTTTGCTCCGTCGTAGCCTCTCTTGCTAATGACTTCAGGTGCAACATAAGCCGGTGTTCCGCATGTAGTGTGAAGAAGGCCATCTTGCCTCCGCGATTCCCATAAAGCACTTAAGCCAAAATCTGAAACCTTTAGATTCCCATCCTCATCGACAAGGAGATTCTCGGGTTTCAGATCACGGTGGTAAACTCCTCGGCTGTGGCAGAAATCAATCGCAGCGATCAGTTGTTGGAAGTATTTTCGAGCCACATCTTCTTTTAGCTTTCCTTTAACAACCTTATTGAAAAGCTCTCCACCCTTCACATATTCCATGGAAAAATAGATTTTGGTTTTGCTAGCCATAACTTCATAGAGCTCAACGACATTCGGGTGTCTAACGCGCCTCATCACCGATATCTCACGCTTGATCTGATCAATCATCCCTATCCTCAAAACCTTCTCCTTGTTGATCATCTTAATTGCTACACTTTGGCCAGTTTTTATGTTTCTTGCATGGTAAACCTTCGCGAAGGTCCCTTGGCCGAGGAGACGACCAAGCTCGTATCTCTGCAACAATATGGTCCCTTTCTTCTCCATTGATCCTCCTTCCAAACAGACCCAGGTAGCAGAATAAACCCGGATTATCCCGCCGTTTCTGCTCCAGTTTCCTGCATTATTCTCTTCATCTGATCTGAGATCAAATCTGAGGAAGGAGGATAGAATCAGAAGGAAAAATGAAGGATTTAAACCTTGCCTTAAAGGCAGGTTTAATGAAGAGATAGAATTTGAGAGGATATTTAGAGACAGTTTCTTCCATGCAAAGAATGATCCATGGATTTTAGCTAACAGAAAACCTAGATCTCTTAATATGGAGAACCAATTGGATAAATATAGTAAAATGTTGGTGAATAGGTTGCAGTGTATGTTGAAGATTTGTAGCTGTTTTTCACAGCTATTTTTAGTAAAACATGAACAGATCATATATTTTTATGTATAACCTCCATGATTATGAAAGTATATGATCAAACAAATATGAAACAATAATACATCAACCTTATTCAAAGGCAATGCAGAGGATTCAACCTAAGTTCTCTTAGAATAGAAATCTGTTGATATGAACAAAAGAACTTTGAGCAACTTTTTATAGAGAGAATTAGAAGACATTTTCTTCATTGTTGGGTGTATTTGGATAAATTATCCGGTTGGCACGTTACGCAATTTTTTTGATTATTATTTGGATAATTAATTAAAAAATGGGTGAAGAACTAGATATAAAATTAAAAAATATTAACTCAAAAGTAAATATAAAATTGACTTTTTTCATAATTTTTTTGTAAATTAAAATGATTCTAGATAATTCAGAAATAATGACTACACCCATATAATTTGAAATTTATTTGCAGCTTTATAATATGATTATTAATTATGAATTTACATGAGAAGATGTAAAATTAAGCTTTGAGATGTGAAGTCGTCCATATAGATTTCAGTCATTAGTGGCCCCCCAGTCATTAAAGATTTTTAGAGAAATAGTCAAATTAAGTGCTTAATTTATAAGAAAAACAAACACAATTTTAAAAATAATTTTACATTCTTGGAATTTAGATGTGAAGTGTTGAAAGTAAGAAATACAAACAATTTTAAGTATTTGATCCAATAGTCTTGAATTTAAAAAACATAAAAGCAATCTAGATTTAATAACACAAACGAGGATCATTTGTTTGAACTATGCCACGTTTTTGGATAAGGCAAAAAGAGATTTTGACAGGGTCCACAAAATGTTGTCCATGCCTCAAACTTACCCTCAAAAGAGATTGATAGGAGCCCACAAAAATGGTAGTTATCTTTTTTTTTTCTTTTTTTTTTTTTTTTAATTTTTTATTTTTAAGTATGATGCATTACATAGCCTAAGTGGGCATTGGCCTGTGGAATCAGTGTCATCACCACCTAAGCAATTACATCGCTTTCATGTCACACTATCGAATGCTATTGTGTCGTTCTTTGAAGACTTACACAACTTTGTTATTTCAGACCAGGCACAAAGAGTGCAATTTATTTTTATTTTTTTAAGCGTTGGGCTGTTTAAACTCCCACCAATTAATCACCCCTTGAAGTCCTCATGGGTCACATAACATGGTGGGTCTACAAAATCGAATTCAGTCAAGACTGATAAGGCTAATTGACTATAGAATTACAGCTCCTAAATATATGTGAGAAGTATGCACAATCGTTGTGCCAAAAGACTTATATACTTAAATGAGTCAACTCTATCTCAAGCCCTAAATAATCAGAGTAAGAGTAAGAACAAGAGCGCCAGAGCGTTCAATAAAAAAAAAGTCCTATAGTCAAGAGCACCTGCATGTGTATCCAAAGACCTTACAATGGGATCAAAATGGAATATATACCAACCACACTAATGTTATGTTTTATGTATGATCACGCCCTCACGTTCACTCATAGTAAGTAGAAATTAAGATTGCTATTGTTATGACCTAATTAATTTATGAATGTAGTTTTCCACGAAAAAGCAGATAAGAAGAGGAGAAAAAAAAAACCCCCTAATTAAATCTGAAAAGCAAATTCACGGCTCATCTTAATTAGGACCACTTTATAAAATCCTGAACTAGACGAGCTGTAACCATCCTGGATTAGGGAAGATGATTTTTTATATATAAACAGCCGATCGATGAACAGAAAAATATAATAAAACATGTAGTGATCGATCCATAAAATATGAGGATTTGGATGTTGTTCTGCACTTAGTCAATTCTAATCCTGACTTATTTATTAAACGTTTAAATTTTTTAAACTCTTACTTTAATTTGTTTAACATTTTTTAATATAAAATATAAAAATGAGTTAGGGTTGATCCTAACCCTAATGAGATTCTTGAGTAACAGGCAATCCTAACCCTAACTTGTTTACTAACAGGTTGAGTTAGAGTAGAATTTGACAAATCGAGTTAAGGTAGAATTAGCAGATCACGGATCAATTTGCTAGGTCTACTTCTGCCTAACTACAAAAGGGTTACCTCTCTTACCGTACAAAAGGGTTACCTCGATTTTTTTTTTGTTGCCAGATGTGTCTTGATACCATTTCTTGAGAGGAATATAGTGTTTTATATTTTATTTTATTTTGTGTTTTTTTTTTGGAATATAATCCAACCTTATCTGAAAAGAAATTAAATAAAATTAAAAAATTGATCAGCTGCGCCTGGGGTGGTGTTTGTATTATATAACACCAGTGGGATGCACGTATTGGAACACGTTTGCCAATTGGATCTAATAGGGGAACTGACTTATTAGTTTATCCAGTAGTTGGTCTGTTGGTGGCTCACATATTACTTTTTCTTTGAGGATGATTATATCATTATCAATCATTAAAAATTGATTGAAAATGCATGATGATTGAATAATCCATTTAAAACATTTGGGATATGATTGAATAATCCGTTTTAAACATTTAGTAAGATTTAGATCATCTAAGAGCTAATTTTATGAGAGGATGATATATTTACAATATAGATTATCTTCTCTTGAAATCACATCATTCCTCTATGTAATTTTTCTAATACTTTAACTTAATAAACATATTATTTGAAGTCATTTTTGTAATTTAATTATTGGTCGGACATCCGTTGAATAAATGGCTCTATTTATTCATAGTATGTCATAGTATATATTTGAATGACTACTACAGAGGCAGGATCGATCCTTATACACTATTATTGTTTAAAGTGGCCAATGAGGTCCACATGGAATGATCCAAGGGTGAGGATACTCTCCTCATCATGTATATCCTCATCACCGAAAATCAACCCATTCTAAAACATCTAATCTTATCATCAAGTGATTGCAATCATCGGAAAAACGGATGATTCAATCATCATTGATTTCCAATCTCCAAATAATAGGGTTTTAAGTTTTAGAATGAAATGACTTTAAGGAGGATGATATGCATGGTGAGGAGAACACCCTAAAAAAAAATCATCTATTAAATCATCTCTATATATACCCCACAAGTCAATATATAAAATGATGTAAAAATAGTACTATATACGAGGATCCTGCCTCGTATTATATAAAAGAGGAGGAATCAATTGCCTTGGTTAAAATTGTTGTTGGATTGTTGTGGTCATATTTAGGGCCTATACTGAGATGATCCAATGGCTAATTTCGGGTTAGGATGCTCTAATCACAATGTAGTTCATCCCACATCATGCCCATCTATTTTTATCATTAACTTTAAACGGATTTTTGATGGGGTTATAAGTTATAGAATGATATGGTTTCAAATCAACCACCAGGGTTTGGTTCAGTGGTAGGCCCATTGGTTTTCCACATAGGGTGTCCGGGTTCGATCCTCCTGAGCTCTCTCTTGGTGGCCACCCAGATAGATTTGAAATTGGATGTGTGCAAATGGGAGGGGTTTGCTATCATCCCCAAGGATTAGTTGGGTGCCCAATGTGGTAGCCCGGATACCTTGGTAATCAAAAAAAAAGATATGGTTTCAAATCAGTTTACAATATAAAAATTTTGGAAAAACCTAAAAATCAATTAGAACCGGAATCAGTTATCTCAGTTATAGTACTCCGACCAATTTGAATGTCAAAACCGGAATCTATTTTTAATAGGTTCTGATTTCAGTTAGTTAAAGAACCGAAACACAACCATGACACCCATAATGAATTGTTTATATGTTCTCAGAAACGCCGAATTTGGGGCCCATTTTATCCAACTTATACTCAGGCCAATTTTATCCAACTTATACTCAGGCCATATTTATCCAACTTTAAAAGTTCTTTTTCTATAAGATTATATTGGTCCTCTTGTAAAACTAAATAAGCATTTCCATTTTTTAGGTAATTAAATAGGGGAAACATATTTTTTTTTTGATAAGAGACTATTGCCCAAATTACAACTAAGGCTTAGATACACCACGAGGTGTGTGAGAAGCACATAAACTGCCTGAAACTTCATTTCCAACAGAGATTGTCATCAACGGACTGACATAGCAGGGGGCACCACGAATAGATGTAGGGGAAACATTGTTTTTTAAGATCCTCCTCCATGCATGAATACACACACGTTATTCGTTGGTCTCATTAATAAGGTTAAACCAGGACTAGAATAATTAACAAAGAGAGGAGACCAAGATACATTGTTATTTATACATCGTTATTCATACATTATTTGTGGGCCCTAGATGAAGTTGATCAAAGGCATAATATTGGGTGATGTTCTCCTCACTGTGTTGATCTTCCTCACTAAAAATTAGCTAGAACTTCTAAATCTATTATATATCAGGTAGTTATAAAACGCTAAAAATTAACAGTTTAACTATTCATTTTACAGTTGACTTCACTCAGTTGATGATGTTGTTACAAGTTTAAAAATTGACTGATTTTTTGTGAGAATAATCTACAGGATGAGGAAAATTAATGTCAAAATTTGAATCAACTCTTGAATCAACTCTTGAATCATCTCTATATGAGCCTCATAGGCTAATGCACAATATGTTGGAAACGGTGTATTTGAGCAGCATCTTTGGAGCCATATTTCAGTGGGTGCCACATGCCATTTGACATGGTACAATGCATGAGCCCATACCTCTCGTTCAGTAGTATGCTCGTATTGTATTTATTTGCTCAAATCCATTTTCAGATGAATGAGAAATTGGAGTTCGAATTACTTACCATGAAATTACTTTGATGAAAAAATCTAGTCCCACATTGGTAGTTAGTTATAATTCAAACAAATGCCTCTTCAAGGTGTCTAGTGAGATGGGCTTACATCCAACGATTACTGATACACCGTATGTGATGAAGAGGTGTATGCAAATCATCCAATGGTTGTTGAAGTACTTTTATGTGACTGTTTAATTACAAAGTCTCAACCAGTAGTATGATGACAAACCTAGCTCACCAGAACAGTAACTAAATGTATTATGAAAGGGTACTTTGAAAACTATAAAAATCCAAGTAGTCTATGGCATTTGCATTCATGCAATCTCTTCATTCTTACATACATTTAGAGAGTCATGTTTGTTGTTAACAGAGAGAGTTCATCACAAAGTTTTGGTTTGCTAATTCTCGGAGTTGGAGTGCTACTACTGCGAGAAAGGTAGGTCATTGTATCTTGGGAGATAGATGCTTCAAAACCATGAGCACCAGTGTCTCGAATCTGTCTTAAGACTAAAGGATCCAATCCTTACCTTGACCTTCTAGTTTTGCTTTTAATTTATTTATTGCTCAACATATCTATTTCTTCTCCCTCTTTTCTGCTTGTAATTCTCTAAGAAATTGCAGTAACACATGTTACACACCCATATTTTCTAATATAACAACGTATCCGAATCCGCTTTCTTTAACAAAAGGTTAGTTTTGGATTTATCCCGTGTATAATGTCTTTTACTACTTGTTCACTTTATTTAATCTTACACTGGCTTGTGGGCTCACATAGATTTGACCCAGGGCCTGATTTTTTATTTTTTTTTACTTTTATTTATTGTGGGGATGATGATATCCTCATCGTGTTGACCATCCTCACAATAATTTCCCTCTTTCTAAAACTTCTAACCCTAAAAAAGTTGCTTAAAACTTTAACGGTAAAAATGAATTTTTAAGAAAACTTAAATTTGAATCAACTTTTGATAGTATTAGAAAATTGAGAAAGAATTAATTTTTTTTAGGATGATCTACATTGTGAGGAGAATCAAAACCACATCATCTGTTTTTCAATTTTTGTACTACACATCCTCTCCAAAAATCAACCTATTTTAAAACTTATAAGTTGTAAACCCATTATCATGTCATTGAAAATCAAAGATGTAGCCATCCATTTTACCGTTAATTTGCAATCAATGGATGATGAAGTTAGATGTCTTAAAATGGACTCATTTCATTTGAAGATGATCTACATGGTGAAGAAAACATCCTCGCCCAAAATTAGCCCTTGGCTATCTCCTTGTCGACCCACACACCACTATAATGTATAACCTGGATGGTTCAATCAGCATTGATTTTGAATGACTGAATGATGGGATTACAACTTTTTTAAAATGGTCCAAATTTCAGTATATGGTGAGAAAAATATCCTTACCTCAAATCATATGTAGATCAAAATCAAGAACAATCATACTTAACAAATTATCTATTAGATCATTCCACGTGGGTTCCACAGACAATTTCTAAAATTGATGTATCAAATAATTATGTACGAGGATCTGCCTTATGCATATTTGAAATAACAATAACATGCATAATTAATAATATGTATATCATATATGTTTATCTGTTTATTTCGGTTCGGTCATTTTGGTTTGGTGTTTGATTTATATTTCTTTGGTTTTTTTTTAAAATGTGAATCCATAACCAACTCCATAACATCGGTTTTATTGATTTGAAGGTTTTTTTCGGATTTTTTAATTTTTTGGTATTTTATTCGGTTCAGACCAGGCTAATAATCGAACCATATGTTGAATGTCTAGAAATAGATATTCTACTTCACAATGTTTATTGTAACTACCACCCCATTAGTATCATAGACTTTCTTCATATTAGTATTAGAGAATTTTTTTTAAAGAAAATGTCTAAGTGGCAGTTAATTTTACCACAAAACCAGCTCTTCGATCGTTGGCAGGATCAATAGGAGAAATAATAGGGTTGTATAATCCTATTGGTGTTTATTATGAGGAAGAATATGTGCATGCTCTAGTATGTATCCAAGTGAATCAACAACTTCCTCTAGGGATTGAGGTGACAATGGACGATGAATCAGGAAAAACTTGGATAGGTTTACATATGAAGTTCTGCCATGGACTCTTTGTGAATTTTGTCGAGTCATGGATCATGGTCCGTATACCTACTCTGAAGGTACGAAAGAAACTAAGCAACTGAATGATGAACATAGTATAGAAATGGCAATAGTTCAGGAAGAAGATCTTGTTCAAAATTCTAAATCTCCACTCAGTTTAAACAATCGGCAAGATCAAGCAATGTTACTTCAAGATGATATTAACCTCAATACCATCACCAAGAAAGTGTTTGTTGAAATTCCTCAACAAGAAGTAGAAGGTCAGTTCATTTCTCAAGATCATAACTCCAAACCCACCAAGGTTATTCATCGCAGAAGCTACAAGAAGAAAGATAAACTTCCTAAAATCGATTCTAAGGAATATCAGAGTGGGCCTCAATTCCTTTCTCCAAACCCAGATCTGCATGAACAAACTGGGCCTTTCCCTAATGTTTTTACCCAAGGTCCATTCCTTAACCCAACCTACCACTTTGCTCATCTATCTGATCCCAACCGTCCATCTTCATCTACCCAGTTTAACTCGATCCCATCTAATACCAAAAAAGATCCGTCTTTTGCCCTAGCTTCAAACTCTGATTATGCTCATTTTATCCCCAAGCCTTCACCAATTAAATTGCCTTGGCAATTTCATACTCCTTCTGCTGGAAATCTTCCTGATAACCCTTTAATAACCCAAAATCAATTGGAATCGGCTCATAATGATGTGATTGATAAAGAAGCCATTGTGTCAGAGATTAAAGGGAAGAGAAAATCTACGAATCTTCTGAAGATTAAGACTATCAAGAGAAAGTTGAAAAGAGGAGAACTTTCTAGAATCAATTTGAATAGGGTGGTGGAGGATAATCTGTCAAACTCGACTACTTTAATCTTTTCTGAGGAGGATTTTGATCTCCTTTGTCTGGCGATTACTTCAGTTGAGGTCCTTCAATGGTATGAACCTTCAGAGCCAACGCCTTCTCCAAATATGAATATTGAAAGGGTTTTTCAAGTTGAAGGGATTGATGAAGGAGGCGAACTGACTCACACTTCTGATCATCTTACCGCCAGACAAAAGGACAACATCGATCTAGAATCATCTAACCTTGCTCAGGTATCAATTTTCATTCCCTTTGACTATCTTATCTTTGGTACTCTAGAGCTTAGAAGTTGTTTCATCACTGTTAACTATCTCTAGCTTTGGGGTGAGTTTTATATTATCATGAAGATCATCTCTTGGAACTGTCAAATGGCAGGAAAAAGTTTTACTAAAAATCAGTTGTTTCATATGGTTAAGGATCTCAAGCCAGATGTGCTCTTTCTTTCTGAAACAAAAAAAAAGATGTTTATATGGATAAGATCCTTTCTAAAATGAAATTCAACTCCTGGTTTCTTGTCTCCCCTGTAGGTAAAGCTGGGGGTCTAGCTTTATCCTGGTTAGACTCTTGTGACCTAGATATTGTGCATCATAATAAACACCAAATTGATGCTCTGATTATCAACCATCATGATAACAAAGAATGGATCTTGTCTTGTGTCTATGGTAGTCCTTATAAGGCTAATAAGTTGGAGTCTTGGAGTTTTCTCAATACATTGGCCAATAAGGTTTTAAAACCTTGGCTTGTTATTGGGGACCTTAATGTTGTTCTTAATCCAAGAAAAAAAAAGGCAGGAAGCCTTATTTGCAGTCTGATGCTGATGAGTTTATTAAAATTATGAATATAGGGGGTCTTTTGGATTTAGGTTTTTTGGGTCACCCATTTACTTTGTCTAATCACAGAAATGGTTGGGATCTAGTAGAAGAAAGACTTGACAGGGCTCTTTCAAATCCTGATTGGATTGATGTTCCCTAATGCCAGGATCAAACACCTGCCTCCTCTAGGATCTGACCACTCACCTTATAAGGAAATCTGGTCCTAAACCTTAGGTTCCAAGGTGTTTGGTTAGAGGATTTGACTTGTCATGATGTTATTTCACAGTCTTGGAATCAATTTCAAGGTGGGTTCCCTGGTTATAAATTGAATAGTAAGCTTTCTAAAGTTAAATCTAAGCTTAAATCTTGGAATAAATATCACTTTGGGGATATTAAACAGAACATAAATCAGATTAAGGATAAAATTGATAATCTCTATTCCAAACCTAATTCTTTACTATTTAGTAATGAACTTAGGTTTCTTGCTAAGGATCTTGAATTGTGGTATGATAGGGAGGAAATGTTTTGGAAAATTAAAGCAGGTGATCAAGAGGTTAATTTGGGAGATAGAAATACTGCATATTTTCATGCTTTGGCTATAAATAGGAATAATTTTAACAATATTGATATGTTAAAGAATTCCAATTGTGTTTGGTTAGATGATCAAATATCAATTGCTGATTGTCTGTCTGATCATTTTGCTTCTATGTCTGCCACTTCTTCTAATGCTTGTTTCAATCAGATTACTGATTTGTTTCCTATTAGCATTTCGGATAAAGAAAATGATGCTCTTACTACTATTCCTTTTGAAGAAGAGATTAGATTAGTAGTCTTTGCTATGCCTATAAATAAATCTCCGGGACCTGATGGTTTCCCAGCTATTTTTTATCAACAAAATTGGGATACTGTGGGAATTGAAGTGATAGATATGGTTCAAAGGTTTTTGTGTTCAAGGTTTATCTGTAAACAACAAAATTAAACCTTTATATCTTTGATACCAAAAAATTCCAAATCCAGTAAGCCCTTCTGATTTTCGACCCATTAGTCTTTGTAATACTACCTACAAAATCAACTCTAAGATTCTGGCCAATAGGTTAAAACCTCTTCTTCATAAATTAATATCTCCTTATCATTCAACTTTTATCGCGGGAAGACAAATTACTGATAATATTATTATTGCTCACGAGATGATTCATACTATGAGGAAAAAAAAAGGAAAAACAGGTCTTATGGGAATTAAACTTGATATGGCCAAAGCTTTTGATAAAGTATAGTGGGACTATTTATGTGAAGTCATGATTAAGATGGAATTTAGATCTGATTGGTGTGATTTGGTGAAGCAATGTGTTAGTACTACTTCTTCAGCTGTTCTTCTTATTGGAGTTCCTGGACAGTTTTTTAAACCATCTAAGGGTTTAAGATAGGGGGATCCTTTGTCCCCGTATCTATTTATCCTGTGTATGGAAGGCCTTTCTAGAACAATATTAGAAGCTGAATCCAAAGGCAAGATTTATGGAATTAAAGTTACGAGGAATAGTTCATCTATTTCTCATTTGCTTTTTGCTGATGATTGTTTAATCTTTTGTAGAGCTTCTTTAGTAGAATGTAGGAATCTTCTTGATATGTTGAGTTCCTTTAAACAATGTAGGAATCTTCTTGATATGTTGAGTTACGAGGAATCAGGTGTTTTTTTCAGTAAAAATGTTCCTAATAGGCATTGTAAAATTCTTAGGAAGATTTTCAAGGTGAGATATGTTGGTTTAAATGATAAGTATTTGGGTGTACCCTTATTAGGTCCAAAGTGTCTGTTTTGAACCCATCCATGATATTATTAAATCTAGATTGCAAGGTTGAAAAGGTAAACTCCTTACTCCTGCTGGTAAAACTACCCTTATTAAGAGTGTTATGGAATCTGTCTCTAATTTTCAAATGGGTGTTTTTCAAATTCCTAAAACTACTTTACAGAAAATTTCTAATTTACAAAGAGATTTTTGGTGGGGCAAGCTTGAGAGTAGCAATAATGGAATTTGTCTAAATGCTTGGTCTTCATTTTGTAAACCCAAGGATTTGGGAGGTTTAGGTTTCAGAAACATAGATAAAATGAATAGTGCTCTTCTTTCTAAATTAGGTTGGAGATTGATGACAGAGAAGGATACTCTTTGGTGCAATATTCTAAAAATAAAGTATTTTTTCTAACTCCAATGCTATGAATTGTAAAAATAATCTCAATTGTTCTTGGTTATAGAAGGGTATTAAAAAAGGGTTGAATTTCATTAAAGAATTTGGTATATGGGATGTTAAAAATGGTTTGGATATTAACATCTAGAATGATACTTGGATTGATGAATGTAAATCTCCTATTCATAAACCTGATCTGATTCAATTGTTGGATATAAATCTTGTTAATTATTTATTTAAGCCTGGCTTATTGGATTGGAACTCGGATATACTTGATTTATGTTTTGATATTAATGTTAATTCGGGTATTTTGAAGATGAAAATTCCTCTTATAGATAGGGATACTTTTAAATGGACTTAGACTAAAAATGGTGCTTTCTCTGTTAGATCTCTTTATAATGCTTTGATACCTTCACTTTCTAATATGAATAATGATTTGTGGTCTAAGATCTGGTCCTTAAATGTCTATCCCAAACTGAAAATTTTTATTTGGAAATGTGCTCATGATATCCTTCCTTTGGGAGGGAGGATAGCTACTATCCTTCCTAACATCGATTCAATTTGGCATCTCTGTAAGGTGAAGGTTGAATCATCTTTTCATCTTTTCTTTGAGTGTGGTTTTGCTAGAGCAGTTTGGTTATCTCTTCCTTGTGGCCTTAGGATAGATCTTATCTTTGTTCACAACCTAAGGGATTTTTTATTATATGGGGATGATATGACAAACTCATGAAATGAATTTCATTTTAATTGGATGGATTACTGTGTTTTTGTTATATGGTACATTTGGAAAGTGAGATGTGGAAGAGTTTTTGATAATAAGGAGCCTGATCCTATGAGTACGGCGAGGGAAATTCAGCAGGATGTGGAGTTTTATAACTTGAAGAAGGAAAGGAAACAACTTTTACCTAATACAACTGATTTATCTAATCAACGGAAGAATTATCAACATCCTTCTAATCAAGATGTTTCTATTACTTGGATAATGACATTTAAATATTTTCTAGCTAATTCTGATCGATCTGGTATTGGTATCTCTCTTTCAAATATGGCAGGGATCTGTAGAGGAACCAAAGCCCTCTCAGCCCAATGATTGAATGTTGAAGAAGGAAGTTTTTTGGGTGTGATTGAAGCTCTTAAGTGGTGCAAGGAGCTGGGCCTGCCTAATATGGCGATAAATACATACAATAGATCTTTTTTGAACTACGGTACAAGTCTATTAAAAAATCCTCATTGGAGAAATCACAATCTGTTGGAGGAAGCTATGGTTTCTGTTCAGAATTTACATAATGTTTTAGTTCATTATCTACCTGTTAGTGATGATAGTATAGTTAATCATCTGGCAACAGGAGGAAGACTTCTCAACTCTCCTAAAACTTGGTTATGTAATAGATATGTAGTATCTATTTCTCAGCTTTCTGTAGACTCTTTAGAGTCAAACACTATTTCTGTTTGTTAATATACTACGTTTCTCTATTAATAAAAATATTTGTATTGTAGATGTTCTCAGTCAGGCCTCAACAAAATCTCCCTGAAAACATAGCCTACAGTTACATGAAGCGTTGTCGGTTCACAAATTTAATCCCACATAGGTAAGCTAAGATATGATGCACCTGGAGACCTTAGTATAAAGGAAACGAGATGGGAAACGTCAAAGCATACTTACATGGGTGGGGTCGATGGGTGACCAAGAAGGCTCATAGCGTTGGCGGTCTTCATTGCTATTGGGTTTGGGGTACTGCCGCCTAACATCTTCCTAAGGTTTTTTTATAGGCACATCTTCCAAAGTTGGGTGAGTGTACATCATAATTTGTGGCAGATGGGTACACGTTCGCTAAAACTGTAAGGTGATCTTTGAGTTTAAATTTGTAGCTTCTTCCAATAAGATTTATAGTTATTCACATTTATCTTTTGTTAGGCCATCCGCAGCGATGCAAAGGTAAAAGCCAAATTTGACCTACCAAATATACCCTACGTATCTGAGTAACACAGTCGAAGAAAGTTAAGTTTGCAAAAAAAAATAATAAAAAATTATTTTAAGGACGAAAGTGTCATTTTAAAAATAAAAAATAAAAAGTAAATTTCGAAATTCCAGACGGTGTCCCCAGCGGTAATTTTTGAATTTTTTTTAAAAAAAGACGCTTGTGTCCCTAAAACTGTTTTTTTTAAATGGTCAGACGACCCCCCCTCCTGCCCTTCTAATGTCAGACGCCCTCCCCTCCTATCAGCCTCATGCTGAAACGCCCCACACCCCACCCGTTCGAGATCAGACGATTCTCCCCCAATACGTCTGGCTATAAAATCTCCAGATTGAAATGGAAACCGCTAAATTTAACTTGCGGAGGAGACTTGTAGAGTCTGTTTCCATATTTACCCAGCTCCACTACGTAACATTTTTTAAAATTTAGCCGAAAAATGTTACTGCTGTGGATGCCCTTATATTATCAATAAATGTTATGCAAATAAAAATTTATCATAGCCTAATAATAATAATTTTTTTTTTATTTTCTCCATGTTTCAAAATGCCAAATCGATGCTATTTTCACAAAAAAATCAATCTCGAATGGCACTCATAGGCCATATATAAACTCTAAAAATAATAATTATAATTATTATTGGTATTATTAGGTGTATCAATATATAATTTATATTATCATTTATGTTGTATTATATATCATCACCATTACCATCACTATCATCATGATCATCATCATCATCATCATGGTGATGAAGATGAAGAGCTTATTTTGTTATGAATTAAAAAATCATGAGAGAGAAAGAAGAGAAAAAATAACGAGAATAAAAATATCTAAGAAGTTCACTTGGAAGCAAGGTTCAAAATCTCGTATCGATCGAACATTTCGGTATGCTGAAAAATCGAAACATTCACTACAACAGATCACTTCTTTTGCGACGAACTCATTTGTGACGCTTACTAAGCGTCGCAAATGATACAACTTTAAATTTTAAATAAAAATAAATATCATAATTATTATTTGCGACGCTAAGTACTGTCGCAAATAATATTTTAAGTATTAGCGACGTTTATTTGCGTCGCAAATAATCAAATATCATTTGCGACGCACATTTTCATCGTAGATAACTTAATATTGGCGACGGTTACATACGCTGCAAGTAATCTGTTATTTGCAACGCTAAGTACTGTCGCAAATAATCTCTTACAGTATTAGCGACGTTTATTTACGTCACAAATAATCAAATATCATTTGAAACTCTGGTATCTGTCTCAAATAATGACCATCTGTCTTAAAATTGGTGTTTCCAACGAAATATATTTTTGTTGAAAAATGACACCATTATTTTACTTATTTGGTTACAGAAAAAAAATTTACTTATATGCTATTAGTTGTGATCAATATATACTAGAGTCATGCACTACTATCAGGCGTTCGACATCATATTTAATTAAATATACATTTTATGGAAAAAAAATTTCGACGGTGAGCGGGTGATCCCGTCACCTTGCAGTGTGCAATAGCACTTTGGCACATGCCATGGCACGGTGCTGGGCGCTTTGACACATTAATTGGCACTGTGATGGCACATTGGCATGTATATGTGGCAATGTACAAGGTTTTAGCACATGTCATGTCACGTTGTTGGGCACTTTGGCACGTTGCTTGGCACATTGATGACAATATGCAAGGGTACTTTGGCACATGCCATGACACGGTACTGTGCACTTTGACACATTGATTGGCACTGTGATGGCACATTGGCATGTATATGTGGCAATGTACAAGGTTTTAGCACATGTACAAGATCAAAGCAAAAAGATTGAAGAGCTGCAAAATTGGCAAGCTATTAGGAGGGCAGAGGAAGCCGAAAAACGTAACGAGGAGCTTATTATACAAGTACAAGATCAAAGCAAAAAGATTTAAGTGCTGCAAAATTGGCAAGCTAATATGTCAGCCAAATGGGATACCTTCATGGCCCAATTTAACCGTGGATCTTCTTTATGGTATGAATTTTTTTACTTTTTCTTTTTCATTTTTTACGATCATTTTGAAATTGAGTTTATCTAAACAAAGCCCTAGGTAAACATATGTGTAGGTGTTAGGGAACCATAGTATTATATTAAGTATGACATTTGATTTTGGGATCTGAGGTTATGCTTATAATTGATTTACATATTGGATGGTATGTTGCTTGTTTATCACTACAAGAAAATAGGGTTTTAGCTGTCAGATTTTTACCGGTGTCCAGGATATGATTCGACTGTGTGAGGATGATCTCATCTCTAGATAGATCATATTCGATCATATAACACTTAGCGCGTTTTAAAACTTTTAACATAATTTTTAATATGACCAAAATATATACATCATCCTCAAAAAATTCAACCAAAGATCATTTTCACATGGGACCTACATGAAGTGTATCACTAACACGATGGGATTAAAAGCTCTATTGGGTTAATTATTTAACTAATTACACCCAGAAACTAGGGACACTTTAGGCATTTTTTCATTTAGTATGGGTATATCTGTAAAGTTACTAAAGCTTCCTTTTTTCACTCGATCTCTCTTTAATTTTCGTAGTTCCCTCTCGATCTCAATATTTTTCAGTTTCCCTCTCTTGTTTTTCTTTCGTGGGTTCATTTAGATCAAAAATTTTTGGTGGTTCCCTCTCAATCTCGAACTCTCCTGCTTTTTTTTTATCTCTTCTTTAATTACTCCCTCGTCTCTCTCCTATCAATGAAAAAAAATCCCAGCTCGTCTCTCTCCTTTCCCTCTCATATCAGACTATCCTCCTGCTTCTCTCTTTTTCATTCTCAAAACCCCTATTTTCGTCTCTCTCCGAACCAGTTAAGTGTGGATCCACCACAGTCGAAGTGTATTTGGAAGAATACCAGTGTCCACACTCTATCTCGGCCTTCACGCACTCTCATTTTCTTATTCAAAACCGCTCTCTGAAAACTAGCATTATTCAGATCCACCACCACCGTCACAGCACCACCACCTTCTCTCTCCCTTTATTTCTCAAAACCCCTTTCTGTCTCTCTCCGAACCAGTAAAGTGTAAATCCACCACCGTCTCACTCCACAGTCTACACTCTGTCTCGGCCTTCCCTCTCCATTTTTTACTCAAAACTTCTCTATGCCTCTTTTCGAACCACCTTCGTGCAGATCCACCATCGAAGTGCAGATCCACGACCACCGTCGCAGCACCACCATTTAAGTGTACGTTATTATCTCTTCGTTCTTTGTTCACCTTGTTTCTATTATTGATGATTTTTAGTAGAATCTAGGGTTTAATATTTGAGGTTTTATGTAAATAGATTCCAGAGAACCACTATTCCATCAAGATCCATCACTGTAAGTCTTTTACAAATGGGTTTTGTTTGAGTTGATTGTAGGATTTTTTTTTTTCCTGATTTGATTTTTTTATTCGATTAGGCTAACATTACAGTGTTGTTATTAACACTCACCTTGTTTTTGTTACTGATGATTTTTAGTAGAATCTAGGGTTTAATATTTGGGTTTTTTTATTAGGTTTAATATTTAGGGTTTTATATATGTGGGTGGATTGCAGCGAACCACCATTCCATCAAGATCCATCACTGTAAGTCTTTTATAAAAAATTGATGTAGAAAAGCTTCAGTGAGAAAATCTTTGATCCAGAATGTTTTAGTGTCCAGAGTGACTAAGTGAATTCAGGGCATTTTTTTTTACCTAATTTTATATGGCATGTCTCTGTCTCAGTTTGTCTCATATCTCTCTTTATCAACTAACCAAGACGTACCATTAGTATTATTATCATGTAATGTCACTTCATTCTTTAGACAATTCGAGTTTGTAGAAAAATTAGTTTATATTCTTAATTTTCTAACAAAAGAGTCCATGGACCTTTGTTGATGCTTCATTCTGGAGTTGAAACCTGACATGAAACTGTGATGATTTTCACTCTCTTTTAAGTATAGGTTATCAATGATTAGTTTAAAAGTTTCTATCTTGGCATATGTGAATACTGCTTAATAAGTGACCTTTTATACTGTAAGGACTGGTGTTACTCCATGAAACTGTTTATGATGACACAATGGTGTGTATTGGATCTAAAACTGTTACTACTTGAACTTCAAGTTCAAGCATTGAATCACTTAACATAGTGGATAGAGGCCAGTTCATATAGGTTAGAGTTGTGAGACTAATACAAATACAATCTCTTAATATAATCCTATAACACTACTTATGAAGTATATAGAAAGAGAACTGTTTTGATATTTCTTCTTTTTTTATGGTGCTAGTTTAGTGAAGTTCATTAACAATTTGTTATATTAACTTCCATTTCTATTGTGGTACTTCAAGTTCTTCTTTTTTTGATTAATTCAAGTTGTTCACTCAGTTTAATTAGATTACTTCTTATTGTGGTACATCATTTGGTTCTTTTCTCACTCATTTAATGGGTTCTTAGTAAATTTCTCTCTCCCCTCTCTTTCTCTCTGCTAATGAACTTATTGACAAGTTTCACTATGCTGAAAAAATTTAAAAATAATTTTTTTTTAGAATTTGGACATTACCGGCGGCCACAAAACCTCCACTATAGGGGTTATTAGCGGCGGCTTGGGAAATTGGTCGCTAAAAGGAACAATTAGCGGCGGCATAAGGAACGCACAGAGTAGGAAGAAGCTGCAACTACAGACTTGATGTTTAGTTTAGTACTTGAATCTTCTCCGTTTTGATAGTTATATATCCTTGGTATGTTTTAATAGGTTCTGATGTTGATTGGTGAAAACTTGATGCGTTATCGATCATTTGTTTATTTGTAATGGAAGTTGGGGAGCTAGGAGTTGTTTAAAGGTCTCATTATAACATAGGATAAGAGATGAAACAAAAGGAATTGTGTTGCTTATTAGCTGAATTGCCATTAAATTTATTGATAAGTTTTTGTTATTATTAACAGGCCATATTTGTGAAGAAATTAAAATATGTGATCTCATAAACATTTCATCATCATCATCATCTATTAACAGGCTATATTTCGGCAAGGGTATTGTAGTTCTCACATGTAAAACATCTTATTGCTGCTGCAATTATAGACCAGTTACAAGACAAACTGTTATTAATTACATATGTTCTTCTGTTTTAAGTAACACAAACATAGTTCTAATATATTTTATTTTTTTTTTCTTCTTTCTTTGCATGTGAAGCTCATTTTGGATGGAAACTTGAAGTTGTGAAGAAGAAACCTAGCTTTGTGGTCTTAAAATTTTATCGGGATGAACTTAAAAGTAAGACAACTTCAAAGTATTTTTGAGGGGATGACTCATATATAGTTTGTTCAATCAAAACTTTAAAGTCCTTTGGATATATGTTGATAGATAGTTCAGTTTTTTTTAATAAGGAGTGCTATTTTTTTTTCAAAACTTTAGAGTTTAATGTTGACACTTTATATGTAGTTGTGATTGTGAAGTCTTTTTGTAAATGGAAGTTGAAATTCGAATGAATGTGGATGTGTATGCGAATGGTTTGGTAAATTTAAATGAATATGGACGTTTGTGAATGGTTTATATGCAGACAGTGGACAGGTTAATGAAAAAGGCTATAAGCCTGGAAAACAAACCAAAAAGAGGTAGTGTAGAAAAATATTTAAAAAAATATATATATACTCTTTAGCGACGTTTACTACCGTAGCAAATAATGTACTCTTTAGCGATGCTTTCTACCGTAGCAAATAACGTACTCATTAGCGACATTCAAGACGGTGGCTAATAAAGCACTCATTAGCGATGTTTACAAATAGTGTCTAATGAAGTACTCATTAGCGACGTTTACAAACAGTGGCTAATGATGCACTCATTAGCGACGCTTCTAAACGTCGTTAATGATGCACTCATTAGCGACGCTTCCAAACGTCGTTAATGATGCACTCATTACCGACGTTTACAAACGTTGCAAGTGATAATTATTAGCGACGGAAGTTGACGTCGCTAATAAAAATATTAAAAAAGAGAAAAGTCATTTTTTTAGCGACGAAATTGTTCTTGCGACGAATAAAAATTATTGGCGACGTATAAAGCGTCACAAATAATAGAATTACTTGCGACGGTTCGGACCGTCGCAAAGTTTTATCAGCAACCCCATCATTTGCGACAGTTAAGCAACGGAATTATAAACGTCGCAAATACATATTTGCGACGCTTTCGTGATTAGTGGCGACGCTTGGTAGCGTCGCAAAAAAGCTGTTCTGCTGTAGTGATTCATCGAAACGATACGATACAATATCGAAACATCGGAATTATGAAACACCTGAAACATTCCAAAATACTTCGAGACATTCCGAAACATTTCGAAACATTCCGATATATTTTGAAACATTCCGAATTCATTCGAAACATTAATGAAAAGATACAACTGGATACAATCCGATTATCCGATACCACTCGAAACATTCCGAAATATTTAGAAATATTTCGAAACATTCCGAAATGATGCGAAACTTTTGGAAAAATGAATTCAAGTAATGTTTTGTTTCGACAAGCCAAAATACCGAAACGAACAACCAAAACATTTCGAAACGAAACGAGATTTTGAACCATGCTTCGAAGCAAGAAGCCAAAAAAATTTGCTTCTAGAAGTTACATCATAATAATGTTACCATACACAAGGTTCAAAATCTCGTATCGATCGAATGTTTTGATAGGTTGAAAAACCAAAACATTCATCGAAACGATACGATACAATATTGAAACATTGGAATTACGAAACACCTGAAACATTTCGGAATACTTCGAAACATTCCGAAACATTTCGATATCATTCGAAACATTCATAAAAGATACAACTCGATACAATCCGATACCACTCGAAATATTCCGAACCATTCCAAAATATTTCGAAACATTCCGAAACATTTCGAAACATTCCGAAACGATACGAAACTTTCAAAAAAATGAATTCAAGTAATGTTTCGTTTCGACGAGCCAAAATACGGAAACAAACAACCAAAACATTTCGAAACGAAACGAAATTTTGAATCATAACCATACATGCTTTCTTGCATTTTGACTTATATAAGTAAAAAAATAACTTCTGAAGTCATTGCCAAACATCTTCTAAGGGGGTGATTTCTTTTTTACACTAATTAGTGGTAGGTCCACACAAAATAACCCTTGTTTTTAACCACTAATTAATGGTAGTAAGAAGCAAACCTTTAATTTTAGGCCTTAAACCCATTAAGTAGTGGTTGTAAGTGATTGGAAACCGCTTACTATCACTTAATGGGTTTGAAACCCAAAATTAAAGATTTACCTCTAACTACCACTAGTTAATGGTGAAAAATAAATAGTATTTTGTGTGGGCCTGCCACTAATTAGTGGCGAAAAAACAATCACCCCCTTAATCTTCATCTCAAATTCTGCTAAATTTTTTGTATGAATACTTTACTTTTGAGTCAAACTTTTTAAGTGAGTCAAATTCCAGGTCAAGTCAAATGATTCTTCAGCTAAAAACATACACCACCTTACTCTCTTTCACTTTTCTTCGACAAATTATATTTATTTTTAAAATAAATATTATACAAACTCATTATGTATTTTTTGGTGACATAAGTTCATTTATCTTTACTATTATATAATGCTAGTATGTTGGGTTCCCAATTGAAGCCATATGGATGTCCGTTGGTGCCTCACAAAGAGGTGTTTGAAAAATTCATTGCCAATTCGAAGAAATATTGGTAGGCATATTAAGACAGTTAATATTATGTGCCCTCTTTGTTGTTGTACCCCAGAAACTATTAATCATCTTTTTCTTAAGTGTGACTTTGCAAGACAAGTCTGGATGTGTTCTAGTGTGGGTCTTCGTATTGACCAATTGGATACGGAACGGTCTCTAGCTCAAATTTTTAACTCTTGGTTGGGATCTGAAGAGTTCTTTGACATCTTTCGAATTGGTTGTTGTATTATCTGGTGCATTTGGAAGGCTAGATGCAATCTAGTGTTTAGAGACATTCCTTTTGATGTGTAGAATGTAATCAGTTCAGCTCAAAAATTATTCAATGATTATAGTTCTATGGTGGATGTTACTGAGATGTGTACAAGGAATGGGAATTCCATATCAAGGATTTTTCATTGGGAGCCTCCTGATATTGGTGGATATAAAATTAATATGGAAGGTGCTACCTCACACTCGACCTTTGCTGCTGCAGTGGTTCGAAACTCAAATGGAGAGATTATTGCTTGCCAGTCTTGGTTTTCAGCACAACCAGTTTCCTTTGGTCTATCGATTGAGGCAGAAATTAGAGCTTTTCTAGTGGGGTTTGAAGTTGCTGAGTTATTGCATTTAACCGGGTTTCAGATTGAAGGAGATGCTTCACTGGTGGTTGATTTTATTAATGGCAACAAATCTGCTATTCCATGGCAGATTCGACCTTTAGCTCTTGATTGCAGGAACTTGAAGGTGAACTACAATGAAGCAATCGTTCAACATGTTCGTTGTGATGCTAATAGTGTTGCTCATGCCTTAGCTAGTTTTCTCTTTCTAATGGTGTCTCGAGACTTTGGGTCTCTTATTTTCCTTTGTTAGTTGTTGAAGCAGATGCTGATATGCCTCCAATTGTTGTTAATTTTTCTTCTGTTTAATGAATTATCCTTCTTTTCAAAAAAAAAGGCCATATATTTTCACCCACGTTTTGCAAATATCCACCTATTTAGTAGTGCTACATAATTTATTCAAACACTCTGTTTACACCATCTATGCATGGGCGCCACACGTCGATAATCTAAAGGCCAACGTTTTTAGGATGATATGTTCATCATCTAGATCATATAAATATTTTCATCCACAGTTTTTACATTTACTGCCCACTTTTTAAATTTTTGCATACACCTACATATGGGGCTCGAATGAGGATGATTCATTGCTTGATTTTTCGTGATGATGATCTCTATGTGGGTTATACGGAACTCTTAAAGGTTATGGATAATTTCACCCACTTTTTTTTCACATTCCACCTACAATTTTATTTTTTGAGATGTTATATCCACTTTATTCATGTTTACACACTCTTATGGGCTCCACGTGGGGATAATTCGAATGTTAATTTTCTATCTAGATGATCTCATTCGTATATTTCAACCCCCATTTGTTTTATATATATGTTCCACCCATTTTATTCCTAAGAAAGGATATATGACCCCCTCTATTTGGCCCAATATTGGTCACTCAATCTGGATCATTATTTCTAGGTTAGGTGTACAGTGAGATTTGTTGTTGAAGTGGTAACTAAAGTGGACAAATCTTTAGTCAGCTAAAGTAGAAACTCGACTTGGCTCCATCGAAAATGTCACCCACGTCATATCAAATGCAGAAACTTCTCTCTCATTTTTCTCTCTTCTCTCTCTCTCTTCTCTTTCCTCTCTTTCTTCTCCTCTAACCCCTACGAACCAAACCTTGATCGAGCAGAGAGATGACGAACTCAGATCTGAGATGGCGAACCTTCAGGCCCTCCGACGACTTTTCTTCTCCATTTCAAGGTATTTCTCCTCCCTTCTCTCCTTTTCACTTTTTTTTCCATTTTTTTTCGAACCCTAGATCCCTTTTTTTTGTTTTCAGATTTCAACCATCTGAGTTCGCCGGAGTTCGGTAAGGTATTTCGTCCTCTCTCCCCTTTTCACTTTCTTTTTCCATTTTATTTTCTAACCCTAAACCCTTTTTTTATGATCTTTATTCTTTTCTTTTTATGTTCATTTTGTTAATATGGAATCTTATGCATAACTTGTTAAAATAATAAAGAGCTAGGGTTTGTTAATTTTGAGTTGTAATATATATACTTTCTTATAATACAGATCATGTTATATAAATCTAAAATTATGTACTTTGCCAAGTTTGTGTCCTCAACTCTAACTAGATAACTATAAAAGGAATGTACAAATACTACGCCAAAATCAAGATTTTTTGACACTTGTACGATGCTAAAATTAACTAACCATATCTGTCAAATTAGATTCGACATTTCAAATGCGTTAATTTTTCTGTCAGTTATCCCTAAAGCTGTATTATAACGTGGTTTGACATATATAATTCGTCAATTTCGTTAAAAATCGGGGCGCGAAATGTTTTGGTTTAATTTTTTATTTTCCCGCATGAACTCACCCCAAGTTCTACCTCTACCACTAT
>MVGT01003981.1:93249-115227 GCA_002174775.1 Macleaya cordata
GGTGGTGAGTTGAGCTTCTTGGAGTCTTTGCTTCGCAACGAACCGAATGACTCACTAACTCTAACTCAAGTTACATTGACCATCTTGAGTTTACCTTTGACACGAAATTCGACAAATATGACATGAGTGAACTCATGGACCTAACACTCCCCTTTTCACTCTCTTTTTCCATTTTATTTTCTAACCCTAAACCCTTTTTTCATGATTTTTATTCTTTTCTTTTTATGTTCATTTTGTTATATGGAATCTTATGCATAACTTGTTAAAATAATAAAGAGCTAGGGTTTGTTAATTTTGAGTTGTAATATATATACTTTCTTAGAATACAGATCATGTTATATAAATCTAAAATTATGTACTTTGCCAAGTTTGTGTCCTCAACTCTAACTAGATAACTATAAAAGGAATGCACAAAAGACTAATTTTTTCTAAATATATACCTGAAACACATTTCTATATAAAACCAATTAAACGAACTTACAGAAAATCGATTGGCGACCTCCGGTAACTCCGGCGAACTCAGATGGGTTGAATCTGAAAAAAATGATTTAGGGTTGGAAAAAAAAGTGAAGAGGAGAGAGAGAGGACGAAATACCTTACCGAACTCAGGCAAACTCAGATGGGTGAAATCTGGAAAAAAAAGGATTTAGGGTTAGAAAAAAAATGGAAAAAGAAAGTGAAAAGGAGAGAGAGAAAAAGAGAGAACGAAATACTTATCGAACTTCGGCGAACTCAGATGGTTGAAATCTGGAAAAAAAAAAGATTTAGGGTTAGTAAAAAATGGAAAAAGAAAGTGAAAAGAGAGAGGGAGAAGAAAAACCTTGCCGGCGAACTCAGATGGTTGAAATCTGAAAATAAAAAAAAGGAATCTAGGGTTAGAAAAAAAAATGGAAAAAGAAAGTGAAAAGGAGAGAAGGAGAAGAAATACCTTGAGATGGAGAAGAAAAGTCGTCAGAGGGCCTGAAGGTTCGCCGTCTCAGATCTGAGTTCGTCGTCTCTCTGCTCAATCAAGGTTCGGTTCGTGGGGGTAGAGGAGAAGAACGAGAGAAAAGTGAAGAAAGAGAGAAGAAAGAGAAGAGAAAGGGAAGAGAGAGAAATTTCTGCTTCTGATATGACGTGGGTGACATTATCGAGGGAGTCAAGCCGAGTTCCTGCTTTAGCCGACTAAAGATTTGTCCACTTTAGTTGCCACGTCAGCGACAAATCTCACCGTACACCTAACCCAGAAATAACGGTCCAGATTGAGGGGCCAATATTGGGCCATATAGAAGGGATCATATATCCTTTTTCTTTATTCTTACTCTCTGATCACATCCTGCCTATGGTGTTTACAAAAATTACATTATACTAAACCTTGAGCCTCGTGGGTATGACATTTCAACTTAGATATTTATACGTTCCACCTATTTTATTCTTACACTTACATGTGAGGTTTGCGTAGAGCCTAATTTAACATTTGGATAAAAAATCAGTTTCATTTTTAAATGCGGGTGGGTCGACAAAAGCATGGGGTCCAAGCAAACGGTTTCAAGTCCGCCTTTCCATACAAAGATTTGCAATTTTGTGGCCCCACCATGAAAGGGTCCAAAATGAAAAAGATGGTCTGTGACGAAACATGTTTTATTGTGATTCAGACCACCTCTGAAACCAAATTTCCTTCACAAAACCAGCTTTAAACCCTGATGGTTTTGTGTAATTTTGTCACCTTGGAAATGCTGAAGAAACTGAAGCCCTCGTCTTTATCTTCTTCATATATATATTTCTAACATCACACCGCCTTAGACGGTCGAATATCTTTCCAACACACTTTCTTTCTCTAAAAATATCTCTATCTCCCTCTCTCTCTCTAGCCTACTCAATGAATCAGAGCAACAAGCCTACAAATCTCTCTCTCTTCTCTCTCTCATGGGTTACTGAACCAACAAGTAAAACCCTACAAAATTTTGCGCACCAACTGTTGTTGTTGAATTGTGAGTTTGTGTCCGCCACGTGGTACCCTCTGGAGTATACCTGTACACGTTTCCCACGTGGCTAATTCCCACTGGGTCAGTGACACGTGCCTGTTTCACACTCTTAAAATCAACCCTCCCATCCTACTTGCATCAAACAGCACCTTAAAAGAACCCAAACTCCATAAATCTTATTCTCTCTCTCGGTTTTTGTGTGTGTTAGTTTTCAATAACCTAACTTCACATAAATCTTTCTAACTCTTTGCCTCTCTCTAGAATTCTCACTTTCTCTCTCTAGAATTCTGTCCACACGTGGTCTCTAAAGATCGTCGTTGGAAATGGCAGGAGGATGCCCACAAGAACAACTCCATCGTTGTTTCCAGAGCTGGATCAACCAACAAGCGAAAGACCTAAACGAGTTAGATCAAGCAGTAAGAGAAGATAGAAGAAATGAAGAACGACTCAAAACCCTAGCTGAAAAAAACATCAAACATTTCCAAGAATATCATGAAAAACGTTTCCTTCTAGTTAAAGAAGACCCACCATCTTCTTTTTCACCAACTTGGTGCACCCCATTTGAAAACTCGTTCCTTTGGATCGCTGGTTGCCGACCCACTCTAGCGATTCAACTCGTTTACACACTTTGTGGGTCAGAACTCGAAGCTCATCTAACCGAGTTTCTTGAAGGAGTGAGAAGTGGAAACTTGGGTGAACTTTCATCTGTTCAATTAGGGTTAATTGATGAACTTCACTGTAAAATTGTTAGAGAAGAAGAAGAAATATCGAATCGATTGGAAAGGTTACAGGAGTATATTGGGGAACAGCAACTCGCTTTGGTAACGGACGAGTCAACTCAGCAAGTTTGTAATGAGTCAATTGAGGAGATGAGTCGGGCGATTGATGCACACGCTGTTGAGTTGGCTCGGATATGGGAGGAGGCTGATAGGTTAAGATTGAACACCATGAAGGAGTTGATTGTGATTTTAACACCATTGCAGGCTGTTGATTTTCTAGTTGCAGCAAAGAAGCTTTATTTGTCTATGCATGAGTGGGGCCAAAACAGAATAGATAGTAATCCTGAACATTTTGTCAGCAACCCACATGAATTTAATTTGATTTAATTTGGTAATGTATTTTTGAATTTTTAGATTTTATTTATTTTCTTCTTCTTCTTTTGTTTTTTTTTCTTTGTAAGTGATTAAAAGTATAAGATTCAGGGCTTGGTTTGATTTTGGTTCAACTTCAAGATGATCTTCATGTAGACTCCGCAAGCCACTATACAAATTTTACGCATTGAGGGGTGTACACGGATCTAAACTTCAATATCAAACAAAGACTTTTTACTAGTTTTAATAACGGGTGTCAATGGGTACGAAATTACCTAGAACCGTACCAGTACCAGGACTGTTTATTGCGGTTTCGAGACTTCATTTTGTGGATCCGATTAATTTCGGATCCATTACGGATCTACCCATTTGGATCTGATTAATTTCGGTTCCACCAAATGGGTACCCGATTCCGTATAAATTCTACAGTTTAATCTACTATTATACAACAAATTTTTAACTTTTTTTAATTAAAAAAAATAAAAAAAACCAATGAATATTATACAAAAAATTTCGAAATAAAACTAATTTTATGATTGAATAAAATACAAAAAAAAAAAACAAAAAATTCATGTGAAAAAAAGGCAAAAAAGAAAATTTGAAAATGGGTATTGAGTACCTGCGGATCTTAGCGCTACCGGATTCGGAACCACCAATTAAGGTTCCAGAATCGGAACTGGTAGGAACCGGAACCGTCTTCATATTAGCGGTACTAGATCCGAAACCTTTAGGATCCGATCTGGAACTGACCCGTTGATACCCTAGTTTTACCCTAATAAATTTTTTTAAAAAAAAATAGAAAAATGTTATGTGACAGTGGGAGTTAGGTGGTTGTCCACCCGTCATATCAAGTAGATGGTAATCCCTCACATGCATGTGAGGCCATGTATATCCCCCTTTTGTTAGTTTGTTTCAGACGAGTATAAGACATTAATAAAATCTCTCTTACTCTTCCCGTACTTATTGTTCTACCTTACACTTTGTGTATAAATCATAATACGTTATCAGCACGAGTCTCTGCCAAACTACTACAAGAATGAGTCCTCGAGAATTCGCGATCAACCCGAAGTTCTTGATCCACCGAAGTTCTTGGTCACTCCACAAAATCAAAAGGTATAATCATTGTCTTTGTTTTTCGATTATGTTGAATCTAACAAAGTTGGAATTTGAAGCTTTAGATATTTCCGGAGACAATTGTCTATCATGGCTTCTTGATGTTGAGACCTATCTCCAATCCAAAGACCTCGGAGATACAATAATAAATGGTAACAGCGCGACCCCGCAGAGTCGCGCATCTGCTTTACTTTTTCTCCGTCACCATCTTGGTTCTACTCTGAAATCTGAATATTTAACTGTCAGAGATCCTTTGATCCTTTGGAATGATCTAAATGATAGCTTTGGCCACCTGAAGTTGGTCACCCTCCCCAATGCCCAATACAGCTGGCTCAACCTGCGTTTGTAGGACTTTAAATCTGTGACGGAATATAATTCCGCTCTGTTCAAAATCACCTCACAGCTAAAATTGTGTGGCGTAAACGTTAGATGAGCAAATGTTAGAGAAGGCTTTTACGACATTTCATGCCTCGAATGTGCTCCTGCAATAGCAATATCGAGAGCTTCGTTTTAAGAGATATTATGAATTAATCTCTTGTCTTCTTGTAGCGGAACAACATAATGAGTTGTTATTGAGAAACCATGCATCACGACCTACTGGTTCTGCATCACTTCCTGAAGCAAATGAAACGTGCTCTTCTGGACGTAAAAATAAGCGTGGTAAGCGTGGTCGAAATCGCAATAGGGGTGGTTACGGTAATTCAAGACAAACTCCGTACCACCGGAAGTGGGAAAATACGGATAATAATAAATCGAACCCCAGCAGTGGGACTGTAACGCCCCAATTCGAAACTCAAAATCTCTAAGAAATTGAGTCGCATCTCGAGGCGTTAGGCTTACTACACGAGGTGACTAATTAGTACTAAACAAACCTAATCAGAGTTAAACTAATATAGCTATCCATATTATTAATCACCTCAAAATATGACTATGGCGAACGAAAAATTCGCCAGAGTCTCCCCTGTAATTTCAGGGTTTGCAACCTGTCATAAACCTGTAAAAGAGATGATTTACTCACAATAATATTTCTAAATCATTCCAATCATCCACAATAGTAATATCATCTTATCAAGACTAGTCTACCTTACTTCATCAAAATAATAATACCTAGTCATCCACTAGGCTGGATTCAAACCACAATTCTAAAATGATGCCTCGCATAATAATATACATAGATAACCTGAGTTAAGTGATATAATATACATAAGTGTGTTTGTCTTATATACATATCTTAAGAAAATATATACAAAACAAGTAAGATAACANCTATATATATATATATATACATATGTGTGTTTTTATCTTACTTTCTCTTTTATTCATTGAAAGGATATGGATTCCAGCAGTAATCTATCCCATCTCAGGATAAATGGGGAGGATATATGTCTAGCAGGCAGTGCCACAACGCACACAATAATTAGTGATACTAAATTTTTCACGACCTTGAAAATATTCAAGGCTAATGTGACTACTATCACTGGCACAACCAGTTTGATAGAAGGCTCCGGAAGAGCTAGTATCATATTACCAAGTGGTACAAAACTTCATGTCGACGATGCTTTATATTCATCCAAATCCAGAAGAAATCTGTTGAGTTTTAAAGATATCCATCGTAATAGATACTACCTTGAGACAATCAGTGAACACAATATGGAGTATCTCTGCATTACTTCACTTGTATCGTGCCAGAAGCACATACTGGAGAAGCTTCCAGCTCTCTCTCTTCAGGTTTATATCATATACTAATTAGAACGGTTGAATCAAATTTCATCATGAACTAGAAGCTCAATGACCCATAAGCATTTATGCTTTGGCATTACCGTCTCGGTCATCCATGTTCTACCATGATGAGTAGAATAGCTCAAAACTCACAGGGACATCCACCACAGAACCATAAGCTTCTGATGTCCAAAGACTATACATGTACTGCTTGTTCTTTGGGTAAACTCATACTCAAACCCTCTCTGACTAAAGTTGTAGTTGAATCGCCAGTTTTTCTACAATGCTTCAGGAAGACATTTGTGGTCCCATCCATCCTCAATGTGGACCCTTTCAGTACTTTATGGTTTTAATATATGCTCCTACGAGATGGTCACATGTTTGCCTTCTATCCACTCGTAATGTAGCATTTGCACGTCTTCTCACTCAAATCATTAGATTACGTGCACATTTTCCTGAGTACCCAATCAAGTCTATCCGACTTGATGGTGCTGCTGAATTTACATCCCAAACTTTTGATGCTTATTGATTATCAGTTGGCATTGATGTAGAACATCTTGTTGCTCATGTTCACACTCACTCAAAATGGTCTAGTAGAATCATTTGTGAAACGTCTCCAACTGATTGCTCGACTTATGCTTATGAGAACTAAGCTCCCTGTTTCTGCATGGCGACATGTTATTTTACATGCTACTGCATTAGTTCGTTTTCGTTCTATTGCATATCATCAGTACTCTCCTTTACAAATTGTACTAGGACATCAACCAAATATCTCACACCTGAGAATTTTTGGTTGTGTTGTCCACGTCCCCATATCACCCACACAACGCACAAAGTTTGGCCCTCAGCGCAGGTTAGGGATTTATGTTGGGTTTGATTCACCTTCTATTATTCAATATCTTGAACCTTTAACAGGTGATATTTTTACAACACGTTTTGCAGATTGTCACTTTGATGAGGCACTCTTCCCGCCATTAGGGAGAGAGCATCAACCGCCTGAAGTACGGCGTGAACTTTATTAGAATGCATCAACATTGTCTCATCTCGATCCTCGCACCACTCAATCTAAAATTTAAGTGCAGAAGATGGTACAGCTTCTGAAGATAGCTAATGAAATGCCTGATGCATTAAATTATGCAGCAAAAATGACTAAATCACATATACCTGCTGTAAATGCTCCAGCTAGAATTGATGTCCCAGCAGGATGTACTGTCCTAGCAGGACGTGTTGTTCCTGTAGAACAACCCATTAATATTGCAGCCAATGAGTTATCTAGAGCACTCCTGAAGCGTGGACGACCACTCGGTTCAAAAGATTCTGTTCCCCGGAATCGAAAATGCCAATCAAAATTTATGCGAGATAGCACTCCAGAAGAGGCTATTGTAAGGTCCACACCCTCTAAAGTAATACCCCCTGAAGAGAAACAATCTCCTGAAGAGATACTAACTCCTGAAGAGATACAAATCCCTGAAGAGGGAGAATCCTCTTGAAGAGGACCAGGTACCTATGAATGAGGAAATCTCAATAAATTATGCTATTACTAAAGAGGTGTGGAATCACAATGAAACTATTGTTAACGATATATTCTCGTTCCAAGTAGCTATTAGAATTATCACAGTAGATGATGGTATTGAGTCACACTCTGTAGAGGAATGTCGACATAGAATTGATTGGCCACAATGGAAACAAGCAATCCAAGCTGAATTGGATTTTCTTGCAAAACGTCAAGTTTTTGGACATGTAGTTCCAACACCCAAAAATGTAAACCCTGTAGGTTACAAATGGGTATTTGCAAGAAAACACAATGAGAAAAACGAAGTCGTTCGCTATAAAGCGCGACTCGTGGCACGAGGTTTCTCGCAGAGACCTGGGATTGATTATGAAGAAATATATTCTCCTGTTATAGATGCAATTACTTTCCGATATCTAATAAGTCTGGTAGTCTCTGAAGGAGTCGACATGCATCTAATGGATGTGGTTACAGCATATCTGTATGGAAAGCTAAATACATATATCTATATGAAAGTCCCTGAAGGATTCATATTGCCTGAAGCAGAACCACACCATATGTATTCACTTAAGCTTAAACGAGCTTTATATTGGCTAAAGCAATCCGAGCGAATATGGTACAATCGCCTTAGTGAATACTTGATTAAGGAAGAATATGTCAACAATCCCATTTGCCCATGTGTATTCATTAAGAAAACAGAATCTGGATTTGCTATCATTGCTGTATACGTCGATGATATCAATTTTATTGGGACTCCTGAAGAGCTCAAGAACGCTGCAAAATACTTGAAAAAGGAATTCGAGATGAAAAATCTCAGAAAAATAGAATTTTGTCTCGGCATGCAGATCGAGCAAAGTATATACGGAATTTTTGTCCATCAAACAGCGTATACTGAAAAAGTCCTGAAGCGCTTTAATATGGACAGGGCATATCCGCTTATTACTCCTATGGTTGTACGATCTCTCGATGCCGAGAAAGATCTATTTCATCCCAAGGAGGAAAATGAAGCACTACTTGGTCCTGAAGTACCATATCTCAGTGCGATCGGTGCATTAATGTATTTTGCACAATGTATTAGACCTGATATTACTTTTTCAGTAAATGTTTTAGCCAGGTTTAGTTCTGCGCTGACAAGGAGACATTGGACTGGTGTAAAACAGATTCTTCGTTATCTCCGTGACACGACAGACATGGAATTATTTTACTCTCGAAATCCATCCAATGGCTCACAAATCCAAGGCTATACAGATGCCGGATATCTTTTTGATCCCTACAAAGCTATCTCCTAATCTGACTATGTTTTTACAAGTGGTGATACAACATTTTCTTGGCGATCCAACAAACAGAGTCTTCCAGCCACCTCTTCGAATCATTCGGAGATCATTGTACTGCATGAAGCTAGCAGGGAATGTGTATGGCTGAGATCACTAATTGGCCATATCAGAAGCTCTTGCGCTCGACCCTCTATCACAGATATTCCCACTGTCATTTTTGAAGACAATGCTGCTTGCATATCACAAGTCAGGGAAGGTTACGTCAAAGGTGATAGAACCAAGCATATCTCACCAATGCTATTTCATTCTCACTATCTCCAGAAGAACCATGAGATTGATATCTAGCAGATACAATCTTGTGAGAATTTTGTTGATTTGTTCACCAAGTCTCTACCAACATCAACTTTCAGAAAGCTAGTTTATGGAATTAGTATGAGGCGTATGTATCATCCAGCAGATTAATGTGAGCGCCTGCTCAATCAGGGGGAGTGTATCAGTGCCTATTTTTATCTGACTGGACCTTATCGCGTTATACTCTTTTTTCTTTGTCAAGGTTTTGTCCATTTGGGTTTTCCTTGCCAAAGTTTTTAATGAGGCAGCTTTTGCGAGTCTAGCACTGTCCTAAGTCCATTGTACTCTTTTCCTTAGCTCAGGCTTTGTCCCTCTGAGTTTTCCTGGTAAGGTTTTTAACGAGGCAATTCTCTTAGAATGGTGGACATCCAAGGGAGAGTGTTATGTGACGGTGGGAGTTAGGTGGTTGTCCACCCGTCATATCAAGTTGTGTCTACTTGACACAATATCATGTATGTGTCAAGTAGATGGTAATCCCTCACATGCATGTGAGGCTATATATATCACATTTTTGTTAGTTTGTTTCAGACGAGTATAAGACATTAATAAAATCTCTCTCTTACTCTTCCCGTACTTATTGTTCTACCTTACACTTTGTGTATAAATCAAAACAAAAAACTAATTTTTAATTCAAACACATCTCAACTATATTTAAGGTGTGGAAACAGTAAAATATTAACCAACTCCAACTATAAATTCAACGAACCAAACATTCCCTAAAATTCACTTGAGTCGCACGTCCTCCCAAATCAATTGGTTGGTGCTCACCAATTTCAAAGGCGTGAAATGCTCCTATTTGCTTTCATATTTCCTCATTTTTAGTATTGCATGTGCTAAGCATGGGCCACTCTTTTCTTAAAAGATAAATTGATATTTAAAATAGTGAGAAAGCGAGAGAAGAAAGAGTAACCACCAGCCTGCAAACACCAGATGATCAACCATTAACAATAATGAGTATTCATAAATTTAGCTCATTTTTTTGTAAGACAATGTAAAAGGACAACAATATCCTTGCATGAGAACGAGGTTGTTAGCATATAATTGTACATTGATTACATGTGTGTCTGGGTATGAAAATGAACAAATGAAGAAGAATCCCCTACTTTCTATTCGTATTAATGTTGTTGAATCATGAATCCATATGTGAATCGTTTCTAATTTTTACGAATCAAATTGTATATTGAATCGTGAATTATAGATTCATGGTCAATTTAGAGACTCTGGTGTAAATGAGTATTATATATAGATGGTTTAAAACCAATTGACTCAAATGTTTCATGCACCACTTTACAACAAAATAATTTTGTTATATTTTCTTTAGGATTAATTAGTATTAGGGTGTCAGAAATAATTGGATACTAGCCCCAATACCCGTGCAAGGCACGGGGCTTTTTTTAAAAAAAAAATTAGTTTTTTATTAGATAATTAGAAAATTTAGTTGTTTTAGAATTTTAATTACTACAAATTTTTAAGGAGAGAATTTTTTGAGAGAAGGAGATTTATTATAATTAAAAAATCTAGTTGCTTTAAGATTATAATTACTATAAATTTTTAGGGAGAAAGAGATTTGAGAGAGAGTGATACGTAGCATGATTTAAGGAGAATGCATGTGAGAGAGACACATGGCAGAGAAAGGATTCTCTTATAGTATATTATAATAGATAAGGCTCGTGGTTTAGGATATGTCCAACTTTGAGTCTGGGTCTTGAGATGACGGTTGACCTAGTTGACCGTCCAAAAAGTTGGACAGACGTCAAACTAATTCTACTTACACCTTTTAATATCAAACTTCAAACTTCATCATACAACAAAATGTTTCTGCAATAGAAACTAACTCAATTAATCCAAAACCAAGTCCTGAGGTTGGCTAAAGTGGTGGGTCCCACCCTGCCACATAAGCATCGAGCACCACTTTTGTAAAATGGTTAGTCCAAAAGGTATTATTGCTTTATTTATAAGGGAATATGAGTGCACGGGGAAAAAGATGACTGGATGATAGGTTTTTCCTGTATGCATGTATAGTTCTCGGCGCATGTTAGCGCGATGCAAAAAACGAAAGAATCTTATGCTGAATAATGGCGGTGCACGTTAGCAAACCCCATTTACTGAATTTTAACATAAAAATGATTATAACTTTCAAAATATAAATCGGATGTGAACAAAATTTATACCATTGGAAAGTATTTTTCAAGATATGTAAAACAAGATCAAATATGAATACAAAATTCAAAAAAAAAAAAACTCAAAAAAAATTCAAATTGTATGCAAATTATAACTTGTTGAGGTTTTTTACTATGCAAATGCAATATTTTAAATTTTTCACTATGGAATATTTTTGTATAAAGACTTAAAAATGTGTAGATGCTCAAAGTATTCAAAAATTGCCTATGCAAATTACAACATGCATACAATTTCATAGGTTTTTAACTATGTAAATACAATTTCTGGGCTTTTTTTATTATGCAATCTGTTTGTATAGAGGCTTATAGAAAAGTAAAGATGCTCAAAAGTATGCAAAATAGCCTATGCAAATTACAACTTGCATAATTTATGGGTTTTTTTATTATACAATCTATTTGCATAGTTAAGTTATAAATTTTTTATTTTTTTTAATTTGATATTGTTGTCTGGTCTTATTTTGAATATCTTGAAAAATGCTTTCTAAAAATATAAATTTAGTAGTCATCCGATTTGTAGATTAAAAGTAATAGCATTTTGAATTTTATAAAACATCATTTTCTCTTTCTACCATGTCACGTACCACTCTATACAAAACAAAAACAGTTAGAGTTTACGTTTTAAATAGACATAAGGGTAGTTTAGGCATTAAAATTTGTTAGTTTGAAGACAAAAACAAAAAATGGCTCCTGCATTTACAAAACCCTAAAAAGGAGGGACAGGACTTATAAAACAAAAAGTGTCCGTCCTCTCCTTGAAACCAGCTAGAAACTAAGGTTTCTGGCCCAATTTTGTGTATTTATAATACTTTATTGATACGGTACTTAAATATTATGAAGGGATATTTTGCCCAGTACAGTAAAACCTCCATAAATTAGTAAGGTCGGGATCGACTAAATTTATTAATTAATCGTAGTTTTAATTCAAGATTTGATTTTTGGTGAAGATATTCTCCTCACTATTTAGATCATATCCGAAAATCAGCCTATTCGGGCCATTCTAATTGTTCTACCCTAAAAAAAAATTACCGAAAATCAACGATTTTGGAAACAAAACTAAAATTTGTCAATTTTTAATGGTTTGGTTTGAGAGTGTTAGAAGTTTTAGAATAAGTTAATTTTTAAATATGATGATTAACCTGGTGAGGAGAACATCTCCATCGAAAATCAACCCTCAAATCATATCCCCTTGGGCCCTACAAATAAGTATGTGGTAATAGTGTTGCAATAAGGTATATTGTAATATCCCTCCTCATTCTTCAATACAGGGAATTAGGAAAAAAAATTTCATAATGTTTTTAACACAAGGTAAAACACAACGTTTCTTTTGGTCTAAGGCCTAAAAGAGAGTTGTAGTTCCTTTTTATTGCTTGACACATTTTTTTTTATCAGTGGATATGTATATAAGAAGGTTTGAACCCAAGTCATTGATTTCATCCCCAGCTACTTTACCACTCTTTTACCATTGCAACCCTTTTCATACTTTAGACTAAATGAAACATTGGGAAGAGTTTTGCTAGAATAACACCAAAATTTAACACCAAAATATTACATCTGCTTTTTAAAAGTGGTATGAGGGGCTGAAATAGAATTAATGTCTTTTCAGCAACTATTATGATTTGTTTTCAATCAATAAAATACGCAGATGTAATCTTTGGTGTCAAAATCTAGTGTCGCCCCATTGGGAATATATCAAAAGTGATTCCTGTCACAATAAAGAGTACCCAAAACTTATTGAAATACAAACTTTTTTTATATATTTTTGATACCGAGATGTCATAGTACCACCCTCCTTTTAGGTTGAATACCCCCATTGATTCCCCTGCTCCCTTATCAAGACTCATGAGTCAAGTCTCAATATTATATAAATCTGATTAGTTTATATTGCAAACTTATCTATTTATTTTTTTGATAAAAGCAACCTTATCTATTGAAAAAGACCTAACAATTAAGATGAACCACATATGCTACTCTCACTCAAATAATACAGTTTTGTTCTTTGGGTAGGTTAAAAAGGTTCTTATTAAACTAGTAAAAAAAAAAGAGTAATATATTTGTACACCCACTTTGAACAGCCAGTTGTTACGTGGTAGGGTCAGCACTTATTGTGCTTTGTTTCTTCATCATTTAAAGTCATTTTGTAGACCCATGATGAACAGTCGACTCTCATTACAGTTTTGAAGATTGGTTGTTAAGGTTCTTAAACAGGTCAAATTGGGAGTAATATTTTGTACCCCACTTTGAGCATTCCGCCCTTCCTTTTGGCCAGTTGGTAAGTGGTGGAAAGGCCATTCATATTTCTCACAATTTTTTACTAAATCAACACAATTTAACTGTAGTATTGTCAATTTCATACAACCGGACAATACAATTATAAAATGAATTGTCACAATTAAAGCATCGTTTAATTTCTTATATAATCTGTCTTAAAGTCTTAACCTTCATACCCAAACATAATTTTATCCCTCAAGATCAGCTCATTTCAAACCAGATAAAGCCTGTGTGGTTTTGAAGACTCTCAACTTACAGAGCTTTAGTGATCATGGAGATACCCAAACAAGAACCAACTTGGGCAGAATTGTTAGGAAGCAACCAGTGGAAAGGTCTACTAGAACCTCTCGACTTAAACCTCCGGGAACTCATCATTCGGTGTGGCGACTTTTGTCAGGCCACCTACGACTCATTCAACAGCGACCAACACTCAAAATACTGTGGCAGTAGCCGTTATGGCAAAACTTCACTCTTCGAGAAAGTTGCACTCATATCAGCAGAAAACTACTTCATCGATACATTCCTTTATGCAACAGCACGTATTAAAGTCCCAAAAGCCTTCCTCTGCTTCTCCATCTCAGATGAAGCTTGGGACCGTGAATCGAATTGGATTGGATACATTTGTGTCACCACTGATGAAGTCAGTAAAGCTTTAGGCAGACGTGAAATTTATGTCGCATGGCGTGGTACTATAAGAACACTTGAATGGATCAATGTTTTTGATGCACAACCGGCATCAATTGAGCCATTGTTGAACGCTATTGATGCGAACCCGACACCAATTAAGCCATTGTTGAAGCCGATAAGTCATATTGAAAAACACTGGTACGACATTTTCCTCGGCAAAAAGAATGAAGATGAAAGCAGCAGTGAAGATGAAGGTGAAGTATTTTGAAAGTAATGAAGGGTTGGGTTACAATTTACACTTCTGATAACCCAAATTCTCAGTTCACAAAACTAAGTGCAAGAACCCAAATTCTGAGGAAGATCAAACAACTGGTGACTCTGTACAAAGATGAAGATGTAAGTGTAGTACTTACAGGCCACAGCCTCGGCGCAAGTTTAGCGATCTTAAGCGCATTCGATCTAGTTGAAAATGGGTTATCAAAGATACCTGTGACGGCATTTGTATTTGGTAGCCCACAAGTTGGTAATAAGGCCTTCAATGAGAAGCTCAAAACGTTTCCTAACCTTCGAATCTTGCACATAAAGAACGAGATCGATCTTATACCACACTATCCAAGCAAGTTATTAGGGTATGATTATACGGGAATCGAGCTTGACATTGATACTCGGAAATCAACAAGTTTAAAGGACTCGAAAAATCCAAGTGATTGGCATAATCTGCAAGCTATACTCCATGTAGTTGCAGGTTGGAATGGAAAGGATGGAGAGTTTGAATTGAAGTTGAAGAGAAGTGTTGCCCTAGTTAACAAGTCATGTGCTTATCTGAAGGATGAGGTTTTAGTTCCTGGGTCATGGTGGATTGAGAGGAACAAAGGCATGGTGCTTAATGAAGATGGGGAATGGGTTTTGGCCACCCCAGCTGAAGAGGACATTCCAGTACCTGAGGTTTTCTAAGTTTTCAGTGAGTGGTGAAGTTATTTCTCTTTTGATGTCTAAAATGCTATGTTATATAAAAATTTGGAAAACTTGTTGCAACCAGTTATGAACTTATGATCATCAGTTTTACAGAATCAATCTATAGATAGAGTTGAATTATAAAACAGATGATAACCCGATGCTTATAATTTTTAACATTGATAAAAGTTAATGGTACCGATTCAAATTGCTAAAAACGCCGTAAACAATCCAAAACACCTGTTGAGTTAAAAATCACAAATGTTCAGGCTACTAAAACCACAGCCTTAAAACAACCATTCCGACCACCTAGATGAGATTTTTTGCAGTGGCAGCAGAAACAGATCAGCAATCGACACTGAACCAACAGATGAGCAAAAACATATTGTTCACAGGGTTCACTACTGTCATATTGTGTGACTAATTCTAGGGGAGGGGAAAGACAAAATTGAGTTTTTTTTTTTTTTTTTCACCTCTATGTGAAGGAAAATTGTAGGTACAACATATTTGTCAATCAGACATCTTTCTAAACAGAATATATACTTAGTCATTTCATACTTGATCTCACTTTTCTGCACCCATCTAGTTTTCGATACAAGGTTTTCGGTAGTAACTCTGCTACCATAGAAACAATAATACTATTATGCTTCAAGTTATGACAATCAAAAGTGTTTGAAGTTTCTCTCCCAAAGTCTGCAAACAGTTGGAAAAACCTATAGCGAGTCCTGGCATCATTTTATGTTGGAGATGGCTAGATAGAAATCTGACACCAAATTTTACTTTCATTACCTGGAGCCAAGAAAGATGTCTTAAAGAAAGAAAATTGTGCAAGTGTGGGTAATTCAAGTCCAGAACAGGCTAAGATCACTAAATGATCACAAAGTACTGTCATAAACAACTATCCATATTCTTCAGTTATCAGCAGAGGCACGCAAAAGGAAATTTGATTGCATAAAAGCAGCTCAAAATTGTGGTATGCATAAACTTCACAGGATTAAAAAATAATAATTTACAATCCCCAACAGCCTATTTATAAGAATCGTTTACAAGTTTTGAAATCATCACTGCAAAAAGACTGAGATCCCAGTACATTGTTATTTCTTACATCTCAGTCTCGAAACTCATATTAAGTACAGATCTAGTATACGATGGGAGAAGACACCCACGTGTGAAAGCTTGACTCACACTTTTATTGTGATGGCTTAGCGGAAAAATAGGGAAAAGAATCAATAAATGAAACATCATAGAGACAGAGAGAACGAGCTAGGACACAGAAAACCTGCTATGATACAGGTATCTGGGGGGAACATGGATTATACAACTATTCTTTTGCATACGAAGAGAGAGAGAGAGAGAGAGAGAGAGAGAGAGAGAGAGAGGGAGAGAGAGAGAGATGACTTACAAGCAAGCACTGAGCCAGAGACCTCAAGTAGCCTCCACCGAGAGGATCTCAAGTTCCGCCCACCACAGTGGAGAAAGTCTTGGGGTCGCCGCATCAGGTGAGATAGCAATCACCTCCCTCAGTTTGGTAATGATCTCTTTTATTGTTGGCCTCTGTGTTGGATCCTGATGGATGCAATCCTTGATAACCTCGCAGATGATATCGAGCTCATTGTTCTTGACAGACTTGAGCGTTGGATCGACCAAGGAGTTGATGCTCTGGTTGTCATTCAGGTATTCCGAAGCCTAACAAGTAGGTATAACTTCCTTTGTCAGAAATAAAAGATAAAATAATAAAAATACTGGATTAAGTCCATGATGGAGGTTTACCCAGTTGATGAGTAACCCATGTTCTTCAGAAAGAGGGAGCTTCCCAGTAATGATTTCTAGCAACAATATGCCAAAACTGTAGATATTTGTCTCAGGATCGACAAATGGCGGGAGTGTGGAATGTTTCGATTCATCTTCACTAGAATTCTTTGATTTGGATGCAACATTTGTGCAGAAGCTGATGTCTCCAATCTGGGATGTCAGAAAAATATAGAATGCATTATACAAATACCAAAATACAGCGTATGAAAACAATGATCCCGGAGGAAAAATACTGAGGTCCTATTCTACCTTAGCAGCATAATCATCTGTCAGGTAGACAGCTTGTGACTGCAGATTGGGATGTGCTATAGGTGGGTTCAGCTCATGGTGCATGTATTGAAGACAGTAAGCAGTTCCCATAATAATCCTAACCCTAGCATTCCAGTCAAGATGTTCAACTTCTTTAACTGCAAAATACAAAACAAAAAATATTTCATGCTTCCAAATCTGAATATTTCATCTATATAATTCTCTCATTGAAAGAAGACATATAAATAACTTACCATGAAGATGCTCAAAGAGTGTTCCATTTGGAGCATATTCAAATACCATCATCCTGAGGAAAGGTTCATCTTCCTCACAAAAGCCTAGAAGATTGACATAGTTCTTGTGGTTCACCCGTGACAGTGTATCAATCTATCGAAGGTTTAGAAAACACGCAACAATAAAAGTCGGTACAGGATTTGGGAGCAAAAAAATCATGTGTCATTGAATACCATGAGCTATCAAACTAGCCTATGCGACAACAATAAAAATTGATACCTTCTTCCTGTAGGCCATCTCTGAGCTGTCCGTCCAATCTTTGGATGATGAAATCAGGGTTGATGCAACTGCAATCTCAACTCCACTTGACAGTGTTCCCTTGAAGACCGTGCAGTCATCAAGAGTGTCGATAATATTGCTGAAATCCTCGCAGGCAGTTTCTAGCTCTGAACGATTCAGCTTAGGAACCCCTGCATTTTAGAATCATGCAAAGTTTTTCATTTCTAAGCAAGCCTTTTCAATGCAGAGTGAAGCCATGATGGAAAGGATTATGAGTTTTGAATTGATATAATTACCAGTGACAAACGCCTTCTGCAACTGCCCACTCAGTCCAGTTTTCCAAGGGCCAATGGTCGTAACACCACGTTTCCGACACATACAGAGCATGGCTGCAGCAACAGTTAGAAGAAATGCCACACCTGGAACCACATAAATAAACTTCATTGTCTTCCAAGATGAAGCCTGAGCTACTGGTTGACCTCCAGTTGGAGATTGGGACGACTGAGCATTGGAGTTTGGTGTACTAGGAGATTGGTGTGTGGACTGATCTCCTGGTGTAGGCGGCAACGGTGGAGGAAATTGTTTCTTCTTGGCATTTGGTACTGCTGGAAATGCTCCACTGCTTCGTGTAGATGGAATGGTAGTCATCTGTTCAGGGGGGTTAGCGCTGCTCGCTGGTGCAGCGGGGAGGTTTTTGGATTCTTGAAGCAGTTTACGACGTACAAAATGCACCCTATGCTGTACATTTCGTTCCATGAGTGGTTCATCTGAACCTGCCAACCACATAACCAATTTCATTTTGTTGCACAGAGAAGAAACATTCTTGAATTTAACTGGCACAAACATCAAGTATAATTTGTGCTCACTTGGTAGATTGTGACAGCATCTCTGTACAGGGACATGCAAAGAGCCCTTTCTGAAGTAGAACCTTGACAGGGAAAAGAAAAACAAGCAGTTTCTTTAGTTGCAAAAATATAACCATTGTTAATACAATCTAAAAGGGAAAAATAAAAAGATATTTAGAAGAAAGAGGATAGGACTTAGATGTTTGGTCCATACAGTGGCAATACATTGAGATAATGTAAAAGTGTCCCTTTGCTTGGAATCATGAAAGAGTCTGCCTTCTTCAGTTGCTTCAAACTTTTCTGCCAAACGCTGCCCATAACATGGTCTATCAGTTGATGTTAAGTAAATAAGATAGTATACTAATCATACTTTATTATTTCGCAACTGAAAATGGCAAAAGAACAGGACAGTCTCCAGAAATATCAGGATCTGTCTAATATATATATATATAGAAATGGTATCTCTTTCATATATGTAACACAGACAATATCTTTAAAGAAAATGAACAATATCTTACCAGTGTCCAAGTTTTCTATGTGGACAGCGGATTCCAGTTCCAAAAGCAAGAGAAAGATTTTGGTCAAATTGTATCTCAGAGAGCATATTGAGCTTCCCAAGCTCAGGAGGAATACTGCCATGGAATTTATTGTTGCAAAGAAGCCTAGAATACAAAACAGAACCTAACCCAGGTAAGTTGGCATATGGAGCCAGGAAAATAAGATAGAGTCAGAAAATGTGAAAAGGGACTCACAAGTGCTTCAGTGACTGCATCTGGCCTAATTCTGCTGGAATCGTTCCACTTAAGTCATTAGCCCTCAAGTCCAATATCTCCAGATTCGTAAGCCCCCCAATCTCTTTAGGGATGACACCTGTGAAGTGGTTCTCGTAGAGTACACTAGCAAACCAAACAAAAATTAAAAAAAAATTAAGGCAAACAAAAAACAATTTACAGGGAAACACTCACAACCAATAAATCTGGTTTGGCTGAAACTGCACCCAGGAATTGCACATTAAGAAACAAAAATTAAATGTACAAGAACTTTAACTGCTGGAAAATGATTAGCATTATAGTTTGATATAGCAGTAAGCTATAAACTACAAATGTCAAATAGCATTATTCATGTAAAGAAAATTTGAGATGATGCTAATGAACACCTAGACCCGTACCCATATCCACCAACAGACCCTCATGGGTAATAAAGATCAAGAGAACAAGAAAATTTATCTAGTTTCTGATACTATCATATAATCATCATCATCCAAGCCTTCTCCCGATATAGGATCATGAATCGTATCTATCATACGTCCTATCTGAGGCCACATTCTCCATTTTACACAATCTTATCCATTTTTAACTACCTGGAACCATGACATTTTCACTTTTCCTTCCTCTATAATGTGTACAATGTAGATATGCTTAATGTGATTCTGCTACATGGGAGTAAATGAGAATTTCAATTATTCATTGTGTGACATTGTATTGGCAAACCTTGTGTTAGTGCAAGCGAAGTCAAAATTACATATAGCATCTAAGGTTGGGAAATGATATCTAGCTATATACCTGAAGATCTCAAGTATAAAAATAAGCAAAATCCGAATTGTTTCTTAAACTGAATGGAGGAATAGGTAATGAATCACTTACAGAGATCTTAAGTGATTGAGATTCCCAAGCTCAGGTGCCAGTGTTCCTTCCAAGGAGAAACCCTTTAGATCCCTACAAGAGTAGTAGGTAAGACTTCAAAAAACATAGCATAAAAACATCCATACAGATTGCGCATGAAAATAGTTCGACCAAATAAAATTTACAAGTTCGATAAAATTTGAAAAAGTTTCACTAAAATAAGCAACCCATTCCCAAGAAAAATATATTCCACAGACATTAAAATAGAGGCAAGTTTAATTTCTTCTCATTCATAAATAAATAAACAAAATCATTTGAAGGACTTACAGAATTTGAACTTTACCGTCCACACAGTGGACACCGATCCAAATACACGGATCACTGTCATTAGGATTCCAATTCTCGAATACGCCATTCGGATCATTATCCACATTTGCTCGAAATTCCAATAATGTCAATCCTATATTTCCACACACCGATTAAACTCCAAACCCAAAAACAATAATCAAATTAAACACAAAATTATATGGAAAAAAATTATACCTTCGAGGTTAAGCGACTGGCATTCATGGATGTGAAACAGAAGCATCAAGACGACAAAATTAGACACTCTATGGAGTTGGAATCCAAAAGGATTCCATTGACTCCCCATTTCTTGATAGACCAAATACAGGTTTTGTTATAATGGTATTCGTGGTAGAAATAGTAACAATTACCGCCCAAGAACCCGTTGCTATCCAAAATCGCCAGGTTTTTCTATATAAAAGACCCCTTTCTTGATTTTCTCAGACCCTTACAAACATCATCCACTCAATTTTGTATCCAAATTCATACAATAAGATACAACAACAACTACAGTAATTGATAACCAATCTAATTACAACATAAAAAGAGATATTGTAATCATCATCAAATGTTGAGAGTCCCTCATCCTTAGGGTATTTAAATTCATCGAAGTCAGGCAGCAGCTTTAGAATAACGATTTGCAGAGCTCAATTCAACAGGTTATCTACAATTTCGAATCTCTTACAAAACGATCAAAGCTGAAAACACAAGAAATAAAGAAAATCAAATGTCAGCAATTTAATTGGCAATTCTCAATTACATTCATGAAAAAAACAATTCCAAGAGGGTCATTTCAAAACCCTAATAGAACTTAAAAAAAAAAAACCCAAAACTAAGAAAAGCTGAACAAATGACCTCATTGGAAAGAAAAAAGGAGGAGGAGGAGAGAGAGAGAGAGAGAGGTAAATTTACCAAATGTGAAGGGTAAAAATGGGAAAGAATGAGAATTCTTGATGATTTCTTAGGGTTTTTTTGGTGAAGAAGAAGAGAGAGGGATTGTTGGTGAGGAGACGATGAAGGCAGAAAAGGAAAAAATATAATAAAAAATAATATTAAATATATTTTTTTCCCTAACTGCCCTTAACCGACTGAATTCAAAGCTTCTGTTTGGCCATTATCATCATTAAGGAGAGAGAGCTTCGTCCTTGTGGGCTCTGGTTTCTGTTCTGAAAATTTTCTCTCTCTAACTTTTTTTTTCCTTTTTCTTTCTCTCTCTTCTTCTTTCTTTTCTCTCCAAACGGTACAACCCAACTACCTCTCTAACTGTTTTCATTTTTCTTTTACTTTTTTTCATTTTTTTTTTCTCTTTTTTTTTCTCTTGGGATTGTGGGACCCACATAGAAGTGGTGGGGGAGGCTTCATCAATCACCGTTAACTGACACTGCCAGCATAGTTAATCGTTAGCTGCGGTGGTTTGTGGTTGTGGTGGGTCCCATTTCCTATGAACTCGGACGCGCTTATTTTGATTCCCAATTGACCAGGGGGCCAGGGGCCCAACATTTTCTATTTTTATATTTTTGTCAAGCTTTTGCGTGCCTGCC
>MVGT01003981.1:115807-126367 GCA_002174775.1 Macleaya cordata
TTAGGGTTAGGATGGCCTCCCTTATATATATAAGGGAGGGGCGATTTTTAGAGGACCACCCCTCTAAAAATCGTGGCTCCCCTCCTCTCCCTCTCCATCTATTCTAATTACTTCTAAAATCCTAAAAACCCTAGCCTCCATTAATTCTGTAACTAGGGTTTGGTTTTGAGGAAGAAGGAGAAACAATTTTGAAGATCCGCTCCGTTGGATTGAAGCAGGAAGAGGAGAACTTCAACATACTGTCTTCTTCAATCACGCTTCAAAGGTAACAATCCTCCAACCTTCTTAAGATTCCTAACAGCGATTAAGTATTAAAAAGGGATTCAAGGAAATAGTTTTAAACTAATTTTAATTCCGCTGCCTGTTTAAATTTTAAAAACCTAGAATCCCTAACAAAAAGCTAAGTAACCAGAGCACAGAGTGGGAGTGTCCGAACGAAAAATGTTCTTAGTTCCAAAATTCCTTCCAAACGAGAACGTTAAAGTGTGATTCGAAGCGGGAGCGCGAGATTCCAGAGCAGTAGCATCACCACTGTACCAAGGTTCTAATTACTACTCATATTGTCTGTAATATTGCTAGATTGGGGAGAAGTTCTCTCTAAAAACCTGGCTTAACTCATTTCATTACGCTTCTGTAGACTGTATGTAGCTCTTCTTGCTTATGAAACTCTCTAAAGACCTTACTTTTTAAATAGTACCAAAAATACCCTCTTAATTGTCTTCACTTCGTAGCTCTGCTGCATCATTTTATGAAAAGGAAAAAAAACTCCCTCACCCCTTCAACCAAAGCCTAATAAAGATCTTCTAATAAAGGTCTTGTTCTTTATCAGAAAACCTGAAAAAGAGCAGAAAATAAAGAGATTTTACTGCCTACAGAAAATCCATCAGTATGCTTATGCACTTCCAAGAAAAAACCTATAGTGTGTTTGGATGTAGAATTCATGTTTCACTTAGGAAACATGAGTCCTTGAAAACATGAATCCCTAAAAACATAGATCCTTTAGTTTGTTTGCCAACCATAAAAGAATCCATGGATTCATGAATCCTTGAAAGCTTGACTCCTTTGATTTGTTTGGCTGCCATTTAAAATCGAAGAAAAATCTCTGTTTTGTTGTTTTAATTTTGTGGGGTGTAATCTGCATTGAGTTGAGTGAATACATAGTGAATCCTTAGTTTAGAATTCTAGCAAATTCTAAAGGAGGAGGTGAGACTCCAAAACAGGAATTTACTGGAAAACATGTTTCCCTAGGAAACAAGTTTCCAGGGATTCTTGGCAGCCAAACAGACCAGGAAAACATAAATCCTTGCTCCCCACTGAATCCCTACCTTGGAATCCCCCTTCCAAACAAATCACTAGAAAATTCAAGCTACATTTCACCATCAGTCCCTCACCCTGCTACAAATGCCCTGACAAAATCCCAGAAAAATTAGTCTTCAGGTTCCACCGTAACCATCTGTATGTTATTACCCACCCAACCCATTTAAGTAGATGCCCATCAAAGCAAGATGTTTGGATACTCTACAACCTCTCTGTAAACGTACAGGCAGGGGAGACAATAACTTTAGAAGGAAGCGGTGGCTCGGTTAAGAATCTATAATACAATTCAGGACGGGGGGCAAATTTGTCCTTTACATAAGCTATTAAGACAACTTTGTTCCCTCCGTCTCTTCTCCTCCCCTGCCCTCCCCTCTCTCTCCCTGCCCTCTCTACCTCTCTCTCGATCTCAGCCTCCCCCTCTCTGCGCCCTGCCCTCTCTCTCTCTCTCCGGAGGTTTTGAGCCGTGCCGGAGGCACGGCGATATACCTCGTACTGTTACATTTCACTACAAAAATTTATGTAAGTCCCCTACAGAAACAAGAAGACCCTGAAGCCATCCCGATTAGATTATTGGAGTACTTTTGGTATTTAAAAAAATTAAGGTAGTATTATTTATAAGGAACTTAGAAAAGCAAGGTTTTTTTAGGAGTTATTCTAGGTTCAGGGCAGTACAAAGGTAAAAGACTATGTAAAAAAAAACAAATCAAAATAACGGCTACATACAATAACCATAGACATACCCTTCATAAGACTGAAGTTTATCCTACTAAATTTTCGATACCATGCTTGACTACAAAACACCACAAGATATACCAATTTATTCATTCAGAAATCAAATTCCAAGATAGGCGAACAACAGAAGTAATGGTGATAATCTATAAATTTTACCACATTTACGAACGATGCATGAACAAATTTTACCACATTCGATGCACGAACAACATGGGAATTGGGAATTCTTGAGATTCTACGTATCAAGTTATTCACACAACATGGATGAACAAAAACTATCTATAAATACAAACTACAAATCAAGTTACAACACACGAAACAACCTTATGAACTTCAGGGATGCAAACTCACCCCAATCACATAACTTTCATATGCTATCAGCATCAATCTGATCAAAACTAATTGTCACACAATCTATCTAAAATGTTGTCAATCAATTCTGAGACAGAATCATAATTCATCCATGAGTATGAGAGACAGTTTGAGGACTAACCTAACTAAATAGATTTTATCCATTGATCTTATTTTAATCCCTGTGCAGAAAGGCGAGCTAGTTTGAAACATTAAGATCATAAAAAAATTTAGTTCATAATCAACATAAACAATTGCATAATCAATCAAAATTGCATCCACTAATTATTCCTTCCCTTTTTCCACAGAGTCCATTTCCTTCCGAAAATCTTCCCCTTGATTGCCAGCACCATTTTTATTCACCAACTCTTCATTAACTTCTCCCACAGAGTTTACAGTCTCCTTCTGGAAATCTTGATCTTGTTGGGCAACACCATCTTTTCTCGAATTCACCTGCAACAAAATATCATGTTAAGACCCAAAAAAAAAAAGTATACATACATACTACGATCATTATTAAACATCTTAGATGAAAAAACCATCTCACATTGAAATCAGTGGGTTCTCCACTGTTCGCTCCCATGGTATCTACAACTTCCTTATCAAGTGCCTTTTGCTGATCATTTGCATCATTTGCCTTTGTACCTGCCTGCAAGAGTAACCTTTAAGAGATCAAAATATCAAATAACACAAAACCCATCAACAACTAATAACTACAATATTGAATATTGATCTAACCTCACAATCTGCTGAATTACCATCACCATTAACCGCAGAATTTACAGCTATATCATTAAGTTCTTCCTTCTGTTGATCATTGGCATCATGTTTCTTGATACCATTCTGCAAGATGTAAAAACATAAGAGATCAAATAACACAAATCCTATCACTAAATAATTACATTTTTTGTTTTTTTTTTTTGAACGATAAAATGAGGTTCAAACTAATAATTAATGAACAACAACAACAAAAATGTATATTCATCTAACCTCACAATCTGCAGAATTACCATTGACATCACCCACATAAGTAACAGCTATACCATTAAGTTCTTCCCTCTGATCACCACCAGCAATATCAGCATTGACAGTGTCTACAACTTTGTTGCCACTCTCCACATTAGCCACCTGAATTTCAAACCTAAACCTAATAAGATTACATCCACCAATACAGTAATATTAAGTTCATTTTTACCCTTCAACTGAGCATTTGAACTGGGCTCCTCTGTAACTTCATCCCAACCTTCTGATAATCTATCAAATCTCAGTTCTTGAGAGAGAAACTAAAAAAAAAATATTCATAGAGATAGAAACGAATCTGAACTTACCTGAGAACTACTGGCTTGAGCCAAGGTACGACTAAGAGGACCGCTCGCAGACAGAACAATAGTTGGAAGACGATTGAATTCCCAACCCAAAACCCTACAAAGAACTTGCCCAAATGCTCTGTGTGCCTTCCTCTGGTTAGTACTCGAAATCGAATTCGAATGATGAACAAGTGAAACACAACTCTTAAATCTCTTCCCACATTTCCTCCCAATTACCCCACAAACAAAACATGGAAAGTCTCCACCTTCCCAATTCTTCTCATAATAATTTCTCAATTCGATATCTTCTGTAAAAAGATTAAAAAAGAACTTGAATTCTTCGGATTCTTCACCATCACCATCATTATCTTCCATAAAATCTTCATCTTCATCTACTTCACCTTCACTGTCAGAACCAAAATTTCTTGTCAAGAAACGTTGAGAAGCTTTCAAGGCTTTATTTTGCGACTGAATCCCTTTGAATTTCTCCTGTTCTTCTTCAGAAAGCACTCTGGTTGAAGTTAAATCGGGTTGAGGGACTGAGTCAGGCCATGCAAACTCGTTCCGAGGTTCAGGAATCGGTTCAGTTGGCCACTCATGTTCTGAAACCGGTTCAACAAGTTGAGATGATTCTTCTTCTTCTTCTTCTTCGTTTCTATTGTCTCGTTTTCTTGATCTTCTATTATTATTCTTCTTGTTCTTCTTGAAAATGGGGGGATTGCAAGGACGGAGATTGATGTAATTGTTGTTGTTGACATTGTTAGGGTTAGGGTTAGGGTTTCGAGGGGGGCCTTGATGCCAGAGCGAGTGTAAGTAACGAACCTCATCTATCCGTGATTGTTCGGAGAAAGAAGCAGAAGAAAAAGCTCCTCGACGAGGATCCATCTTAGATTGTGTTGCAGAGTAGAGAGAGAGTGAGAGTATAGAGAGAAAGAGGGTTTATGGTTGAGCTACTTTTATTACGGTTGTTATCAAAGCTGAGACCGTGCTATTTGAAGACGAAGATCTGGTGTTACCATAATGCCATTGTAACACGGACTGTGGGCCCATGGTTACAGCTAAATTTTTTTTTTTTTGAGAACTCCAATGTACATCTTCCTTATAAAAAAAATCCTACAGAAAAAACTACATAATAGAAATCTGACGGTAGTATGTATTCACACACCCATGGTTCAAAATCTCGTTTCGTTTCAAAATATTCGGTTGTTNTTCAAAATCTTGTTTCGTTTCGAAATGTTTCGGTTATTCGTTTCGGTATTTTAGCTTGTCGAAAACATTACTTGAAATCTTTTTTTCCGAAAGTTTTGTATCGTTTCGTAATGTTTCGGAATGTTTCGAGTGGTATCGGGTTGTATTTTTTATGAATATTTTATGTTGTACTTGTACCGAAATATTTTTGAATGTTTTGAAATGTTTCAGGTGTTTCGTAATTCCAATGTTTCGATATTGTATCGTATCGTTTCGATGAATGTTTTGGATTTTCAACATATAGAAACATTCTATCGATACGAGATTTTGAACCTTGCATACACCCTCGTGATTTGCGTCAAATCCAAAATTGTTCTTTTCTGTAGATTATGTTGTAGGTTTTTCGGTAACCGCACTATTGTAAAAAAATTAGCATTTTTTAAAAACTTTTAACCCCTTTAAAAGTTTATCGGAAGTTGATTGAAAATTAACAAAGAACAACCTCACTAAATTTCAGATTTTGAGTACAACCATATAGGTATCACAGTCCGGTGTCCGATTTCCAGTCTAACACCAGATCTTGGTGTTCAAATAGCACCTTCCTCAAGGTGTGCCATTTCATTCTAGTTGATTTGAATCTTGAACAACTAAATGATGAATGATCTTTTTTGCCTTTTTGACACGTTAGACCGTGATGGCGCACATCTCTTTCGTTTCTAAACTAACTCACTGGCACGCTGCACGGGCGATGCGTGAAGCTTCAACATTTTAAGAGTTGATTTTTTGGTGAATAAACAAAATATATAGAAGAAGTTTAGGGCATAGCCCATACTTAGGGCAAGTACTATGGTATCCCCCAAATTTTGCTACAACAAGTCTCAAATAGTAGTTAGAGGGAGGGACAAGTACTAAGGTTGAGGCACTAAAATTTGGGGCCGCGATAGACGGAGTAGAGGGTGACAAAGGGAGTGAAGGGCAACAAAGGGATTGTGGGGCGACAATCCCTTTGTCGCCCCTTTTTCTTTTTGTTTTAAAAACTTTTTTTTTTGTTTTCAAAAGTTTATTTTTGTTGTATGTATATTTTGGTATATTTCGAAATACCAAGTCTGTAGGACCCACTTGGATACGACCCAATAGCTGATATTCAGTGTGATTGTTCTCCTCACTATATAGATCATCATCACAAAAAATCATCACATTCTAAAACTTCTAACCCCATCAAAAGTTGACTCTTTCCCTCATCGTTCTTCTCAGTGTTAACATTCAATCAACTTTCGATCAACTTTTGAAGGGGTTATAAATTTTATAATGAAATGATTTTTTGTGAGGATGATCTACATGGTAAGGAGAACAACTTCTCCAAATATCAACTATTGTATCATATCCAAGTAGGTCCCATAGACTTGGTATTTCAAAACATACCAAAACATTCATACAACAAATAAAAATTTGAAAATAAAAAAAGTTTTTAAAACAAAAAAAAGGCGACAAAGGGATGAGTTTGAGGGATAACTCGCACCTTAGTGCTTGACTTATCCCTCAAACTTCTCCAATATGGAGGTTTGAGGCTGCCATAATACTTGCCCTTAGAATCCAAAGTAAGAAGTTCAAAGAGAAAAGAGAGATGATCAGTAAGCCAGAGAGCCACGGTTTAAGAGTTGATTTATGTGCACGTGTTAAGACTTAAGAATTGATTTTATTTTTCTTTTTTAAGACACTAAAAAAGTATTTTGCAAATTTTTGTGCCAACACTAATTGTCTAATTTGGTTAAGGGTGATGCCAAACCCAAAACTCTAGGGAAAATCCTAGGCACACCTTACGGTGGATGCATAATATTTTTGGATGGACAAGAATTACTAAAGTGTGTGAAAAGCCTTGTTAGCAATTCGGGGTGTGGCTAAAATTCGGGACGGCAAAAGTACGAGTATTATTCGGTTCATAAGAATTGTAATATGGTCCAACATTCAGTCAATCATTCGTCGCATGGAAAATATTCGATTTAAAGATAATTAATGTTTAATACTTTTCACATGTAGAAATTCGGCAATATACCAAGTCTTGTAGATGCTTCATAGAGTTCTGACTGTGTCGATGAAGAGAGAAATTGAGAGAATTGGGGTCCTTATAGATAAAGAGAGAAAAGAAAGAAAAGTTCTTAAGCAATTAGCTAGGGTTTCTTTTTTATTTTTATTTTTTTTGTATTGAAAGTCCGATAGTCATTAAATAGAGTAGGAGTATTTTCACTCGTTTCATTCAGTAATTCGGTTAAAACGTATTTTAAACGTTTTAGCTAAAAATTCGTGTATTATTGATTAGGTTTCGTTTGGACGGAAGTATTAATCATTATTCAGAAATATGGAAAAGTACGAGTATTAAACGTAAATAATTCGAGAGATTACTAACAAGGGTGAAAAATACACAACACTGTTGCATTAATTTTATATAAGAAATGCTAAATTAGCATTTCTGTTTGGTTAAAAATACATTTTCTACTGCCCCCATTTTGTATGTATCTTTTATGCGACCAAATTTATTTTGATTTGGGAGACCCGCATGGAAGCAAACTAATGACTGATTTTTTTTGTAAGATTGCTCTTCTCACCATATAGATCATTCTCACAAAAAAAATCTATTCTAAGACATCTAATGATATTCATGACATACCAAACATGCGTATGTTCACCAGGAGATTCCATTACTAAGAGTTTTTCATGTTAAAAACGATGTCTTACCCATGTGTTAGACACGTGCTTTCACATTATACCAGAAAATCTATAATTCATTCAATTTTATTACCAAAAATGGTGTGATAATGTGAATCCATTTATTTTGATAAGTGATTTCCTTCTCCTAAGTCAATGTGATTTCTTATATACATGCTTTATACATGCTTTTATTTGATATAATTTATGATCAATAATATGGGTTAAGTTAACTTACCCACTCAGAATTATTCACTATTTGAACTTACCCCCTCAACGATCCCATAATTAACTTATCCCCCTCAAACTTAAGATTTCCGTGATTTTTCAGTCTAAAAGTACATGTGCGTCTCACACAGTGCTATTCATGACTAAAATACCCTTATGAACTAATACCAAGTTTTACCCTTTGAAGGTACAATCATGTTGGATGACCTAAGGAGAGGGAGAGAGAAATAACAAGATGCAAGGGGATTATTTGGGAGAATTAATTGATTGATTTTTGTTTCAAATCAACATCAATTTTCTCTGCATCATCAATTTTTATTTTTCTTCAAAAACTCCAAAATCTAGAGTATTTTGATGTTGATTTCTCATCTTAATACAAAAAAAAAAATTTTATCCCATCTCATAACCTCTATCACCATTGAGCTTCCATTCATCAAGATCTACAAAAATAAAATATGAGGAGCAAAAACCTAGGTTAAAAATAAGGAAATCAATTAAAATTTTTAATATTTTTTGGTTTAGAAACTTACCCAAAAAAATAGAGAAAGGTGAGGGGGAAGGATGGGATTGATCTCCCTTCCTCTCTTTCTTCTTCTTCTTCTTCTTCTTCTCCTTGTTAGTTCAGAGATGTATTTTAGTCATGAATGGCATTGTGCGAGACACACATGTGCCTTTAGACTGAAAAATCACCGAAACCGTAAGTTTGAAGGGGTAAGTTAATTACGGAATCTTTGAAGGGATAAATTCAAATGGCGAATAATTTTAAGGGGTAAGTTAAATTAACCCTTGTTTTAATTTTATATGATCCCTCTCTCTTTCTCTCATTATGTGTCTCAAACCTTCTCGACATGTGAGTTACAAAATGAAATGAGATCACCAACTAAATTATGTTGTTGACTTTCAGAGGAAGTGTTTCATATACTTGCGTGACTGTTACACATCTCCTTCTTGTCCTGGTTGATGTGCTCTATGTGATTATGGTCTTTTACTTACTACATAGGATACTTCTAGTTACTTAATGCTCCTTAGGCCCTAATAAAAAGTTTGCACTAATTTCATTTTGTTGTAGGGCATGCAAATTTAATTTTGTATGCAATCTAGGTAAAAACTAGTTAAAAATACAGTTCATGTTACGTAAAAATAAATTTACATAAAAAAATAAGTTTTTTTTTTTCAAAAAAAAATATTATTGTCTGGTCTCATTTCGAAGATCTCGACGAATGCTTTTCAAAAATATTATCTCAGTTTTATGTGAAAATCAAAATTAAAAAAGTAGTTGGTGCTAACATGCACCTACAATTAATGATTAGTTTGAGTTAATTAGAGGGCAAATGTGTCTAAACTTTATTTTTGCACTAAATAGTCTCATATATTATTTGGTGGATTAAATGGATTGAAATAAACTCATGTTGGATTTTTTGGACGGTCTCCTAAATAAGTAGTTAAAAATATGAATCAACTTTAAGAGTATTAGAAAATTAGAATGATGTGATTTTTATGGAAAGGATCTATATGGTAAAGAAATCATCCCTATAAAATATCGGTCAGTGGGTCGTATTTGTGTAAATTTATATGATAGTGTAACCAAGGTATAAGAAATGGTAATTAAAGAAGCCAATAACCACTTGCTCAAGTGAATGGCATCCCTCCTTTGAACTTGGAGGTTATGGGTTCGAAATTCTTTGGCTGTGGTATTACCATTGAGTATAGACCCATGTAACTTGTTATATATGTATGTAGGTGCTACTAAATAAAAGTTACTGAGCCTGTTGGTGGTGCCCTTTCTTGCAAATGTTCGTGGTGTCCTTTTCTGCACCAGTTGGTGGTGCCCTCTNTGTCATACTGATGCCATTAGGTTTATTTTGTTTTTAATATTTTTTTTGTTATTATTATTTAAAAAAAATAAAAAAGGTATTGTCCATCAGTACCTTTCTAGCACTATTCACTTAGGATTATTTTTAATTTTTTAATTTATTTATTTTTTTATTTACTTTTTGTTGTTTTTGTTAGATTTTACACTTGGGTATTTGTTGTTTTTGTTTTGTGCAGGTTGAAGTGAGAACTCTTTAATTTAGGTAAGTCATCTTGTTAATAAAATATTAGAGAGTTAGATCTGTTTTTATTTTTTTTTGATTTTATGTTTTTTTTTATTTTATGTTTTTTTTGATTTTATATTTTTTTTAGTCTAATTTTTTTTTCTCTAAAAAAAAATTAAAAAAAGATATGGGAAGTTGGTATCAAAATAACAATGTTTATAATTATTGGGATTCTCATCAACCTTATGAAAGTTTTGAGCCATATTTTTGAAATCCCAATGATTATTCACATATGTATCAACCATCACAATAGAACAATGAGCAATTTTATTGTAATCCACCCACATCATCATCATCATATTTCCAGGTAAATAACAATTGCCTTCATCGTTATACATCTCAATGCACAGAGTCTATTGAAGCACAAAGTGACATAAGTGAAGAGACTAGTAGAATTCTAAATCAATTTTTGGATGTGGGCAATGCTTATGTCCCAAGAGAAACAAGTAGAAACATTGATAGAATTTTACAACAGTTACATGACATGAGAAATAATGAAGGAGATGAATGTTATTATGAGAACAGAGAGATTGTTACACCCAATGACCATAACTTATCCTATAGTGTTTCTAGTTCAACTTCTGATTATATTGATTATCATTCACCTATTTCAGAGGAGAAAATGTGGACTAGAGACA
>MVGT01003982.1:12955-28924 GCA_002174775.1 Macleaya cordata
TAGTTTCCAAAATAAGGAACAAAAAAATTTATCATTTTTCACGGTTATAATGTTGACAAATTTGTAACGTAAGCTAGAATTTTGTCACGTTTACAACTATTACAATTTTTTGTACAAATTTGAAAAAAATTATGAAATTTTTTTGTTAAATAACCTTAACAAAAACATTTATTAACTGTTATAACCGTGACAAAATAATAAAATCATGATTAGGTCGTTGTTTAGAACTTAGAGGGAAATGAGAGTGGAAGAAGAGGGGTCGGGTTTTTATTGAAAGTATTTGTTAAAATTTTTGGGGTCTTGGCCTTTTGTATTTTTATTTCATTTTAGCTTCATTTTCCAAATAATAGAATTCAAGAACCTAAGCCTGTATAGTTCAATGATTTTGTGCCTAGCTCTTATAATTTTTGTTTACAATGAAGCTATGCTTAATGAATGTACTTTTGGTCCAACAAAGAAGACAATTTAAAAGAAGTAGTAAAGTTAAGAACTCTTTATTTATTTCTAAATAAATTAAAACTTAACAAAAATAAAAATTGTTAAACATTCACATATAAGAAAATTACATTACATCTTAATTTTCACTTTACAACAACTGAATACAAAATACATTTTAGAGTTAAATTAATTGCACTTTGAGCTGTACGATTGCACCACTTGAATATCTTCACTTCAACAACAATCTTACTGAACTTGAAGTAGCAATTAACACCTTCTTGAATAACAATACCTCAATAATTTCTTTTCACCCTTAAGCTAACTCATCTCTCACCCAAGTGACCCAACCACTTCAACCAGTCTTCATACCTGACCCAAATAGACAAAACCCAACAATAGCTTTATAGATCAAGCCCTCTATTCCCTTTCTCTTCTCTTTGCCATTTTTCACTGTCTTTCTCTCTCTAAGTTTATAGTTGCAGATGTGGCAACCGAACTAGGCATGAGCAGTTGGACTGATCTCTTTGATTCATCTATGAATTTTTTGTCAAGTAAATATACCTCATTCATAAAGTATGTCCAAGTAAAAGTACCGCATGTACCAAATATATTTGTAAGTAAACGTAACGTTCATACTTGACATATTTGCAATTAAAGTATCGGGTATACCAAATTTAGGTGTAACTAAAAGTAACGTGCATACTTGATATATTTATCAGTAAAAACACCATATATACTGTACCGTCCCGTAACCCAAAACACAGGACATTACCATCAGTCTACAACGAGACTCAAATCCGGCAGAGTCTCCTCTGTAAACTGGACCTTTTGTCACCTGATAAACACATTGCAAACAATAATATACACAACGGAAGCAAAGGAGGCTAAAGGTATGCACAAAATTCCCACCCATTTTTTTTCTCAACTGAAATCCCAACAATGTAGGACCAGGAGGGACCTGTCAAGATAACATTGTCTAAAATTATCTCATCCTCTAAGTCACCTGCAGTATAACTATGACATTCAATCTTTCACTTAACATGGATATATTTGTGATATAATATATAGTTATGTTTGTTGTTTCCTGTCAAAATATATATAGCGAGAAGAAGATAAAGCAAAAGTCGCATTCATATAAAAAAACAAAAGTAACATAAAGCTCACAACCGAGCCATAAAACATAAGTCTTAAGTAAGAGAATTAGAAGTAGTAAATCATCCATTGTGACTGAAGAGAGGGAGACCTACATCCACCACAAAATAAGGAATCCCACTCCCAGTAAACCATGTCATAGCGCCACTAAGGATTCTAACTCGATCCTTAAACGTCAACTGTAAAACCACGAGAATAGTTGGGTGAGAAACTCAGTAGGTAGATCAACCATCCTAATACCATCACATGCATCGATTAATCCGATAACAACTCAAAAGCATTTATAAAAGCAATGCATATTATATAGTTGATTGAAACATCAAAGAAAACCTGCATATACATATACAAACAATAGTAGTGTACTTCTGCTAGCATAGCCAAGCAACACGACCGGGTTACCCCAGTCGGAATTACTTCAAGATCAGATACTAATTGCGCACAATTTGACGACTGCAGACTAAACAAGGGCCCCCAACTAATCCAAAGAAGGTTCCCCGATATCCTTCCCTCGCGTCTAATACCCATCGGGTAGGCATGCGAACCTCAGCTAAACTAGTTACTCAACACCACCAACAAACATAGTTTACCAGGAAATAGTCGTGACTTCCCAGACTTCCCTAGATGCACCTGTCTACCTGACACCCCATACCGCCTGAAAGACAAGGACTCCTAGAAAGGTCTCAGATGGTGTACCACATCTGGATAAGCATGATCCACCATCCTTGTAGAAAGTCCCCAACCTTTCACGAGCTTACCTTAGTGATAATATATAGTAGTATATATATAGGTCGTGTGTCTTTTAAGTTAAAGTTCGAAAACTATTTTGAAGAATCCTTTTGGAAACTAATGTCCTTTTTATAGAAATCCCCTTTTGAAAATTCTTCTCTTTTGAAATCTACATACAACAAGTGTAACTAGTCCTCAGGGTGTGGCAAGCCAACTCACCTACCCTCTTAAGGGTGAGGATCCCTGGCAAGCCAACTCGCTCACCCGCGTAGGTCGTGGAACCATGGAAAGCCAACTCGCTCACCTACGTAGGTCACGGAACCATAGCAAGACAACACACCCACCCTCGTAAGGATGAGGGAACCTTGTCCACCTAAGGCATACACAGTTCTCCATGTCTTCGTGAACCCTATCAAGCCCGGAAGTGAGATGCCACTACCGTCTTTAGGCGATCACGGACATAAATTCCTTTTTGTCATATTTTTCAAAGCTGGGTTTCACATCGAGAAAACAATCAATAAAATAGATTCCCATCTCTTCCAAAGGTTTTCAATATATCAAACATGGTTTTCCAAACATAACCATCATTTCATCCATATAAATCTTGATAGTAAGATTTGAAGTCACAAGTTCACAATAGTTCACAATCCATGAGAAATATTTCATAAAACATGATATATTATCAAGCATGCATTTTTTTCCAATTTCCAAATTAAAATCAGTCTCTCAATGTTGTCTTTATATCATAAGTTCGTTGCTATTCATAAATCACATGCCATGCCGTACAAGAAAAGTACGTACATATTAGTTTGAAATATGCATTTAAAATGGTTGGGTGCTATTAAGATGAATTGACCACCTACCTCTAGCGGTACAGAAACTGATCCTCCCACCCAGAGAGTCAGCAACACCCAGCTCACCAGCTGGAGAAGAAAAACAAAGGAGACGAAAATAAGGTTCTAGCACTTAGAACCAACAAGTTGAATAAATAGAAGAGGAACAATAAAATTAAAATTAAGAAACACCAATGACTTGAATACATCTCTAACCCTCACAAGTTAGTAGGATTCGAACTACTCCTACTTCAAGAATCTCCAATCATTCCTTTTCTATCAAAAGGCAAGTCGAGGCTATATGTCACTTAAAGCATCGATTGAGTTAACTTCACAATAATCCTCCAATATACTATTAATCCTCAAACAATCCAAAAATAGGTAAATCGGACAATCTTAAACTTTGATTTATCCTCAAGGTTTTTCGATACGATAGTTTCATCCACAATCACCTAGATTCATGGTCTAACATAGCCAAGTTGATTTACAATTGAATCTCCAACACTCCTACATCTATAACCTCAAATTTTTCTTATACAACTCGAGTCCAATCAATTCATTAACATCATACTAATAATTTCAAAAGCAAGAGCTATAAGCACCCATTGTAAGCATCTAATCTATCAACATTCTAATTCAAGCTCAACCAAGATACTTTTACACTAACTATAAGCACAAATTAATTCTAAAACATGAATAGTTCCAAACTCTTTACTCATTATAGCAACAAGTTCAAAGAACCATCATTAAAAACTAAAGATAGATAAAGTCATCTTTACCTCAAAATGCCTAAAACGGTTCATCGGGTCTCTGTTAAGTTCAAGAGTTTATCAAACCTCATTTTAATATAAAACTAGAGAAAAATCAGCTCATCAAGTTGTTAATGGCTTCTCATCAATTAAAATCATGATTTATCATAATCTTATGAATCCCCAATAATATAGGTTTCACCATCTAATTTATTTACCTTGAACATCAACTTTTTGTCTATCATCATCCACAACTTTACTAGGATTAATCACCATAACCTCATCATTTTCATGTCTTCACTTGTATGCATAAAAAAAGGAGGAATTAAGATCATAAAAACCATAAACTCATATCATATCTTCAACCCATCCACCTAAAATTTTATTTTTCTCTAAAAACTCCAATTTACATCATCACAAGAACAAAATCTAGGGCACATGAGGTCTGATTTCTCACCTTTACATGAAAAAATTAGCCCATCTCATCACCTCTTCGACCATTGAGCTCCAAATCACCAAGATCTACACTAACAAGCATGTGGAATAAAAAAAAACCCTAGGTTATTTACCCAGAAAATTAGCTGAAGTTTGAAGGTTAAATAGGTTAGAAATCTTACCCAAAGTGTTTAGAGATTGAGGGAGAAGAAGGGGGCTGATTTCCCCTTCTTTTCTTTCCTTCTTCTCTTTCTTTCTTCTCCTTCTTCCTCCTTCTTCCTCCTCTGCATTTTCTGCTGTTGTTGTACTTTTTTTTTTCTTTCCCCTATCGCAGTTGAAACGGCAGCTGCTGCTGCTCCTCTCTTCTTCTCCGGCAGCAGCTGCTGCCCTCTTTCCCCTCTCTCTCTCTCCAACGATTTCTCTCTCTCTCAGTCTCTCTCTCTCACGCACCTCTCTCTCTCTCAGTCTCTCCTTCTCTCTCTCTCGAGTCTCCCTCTCTCTTCTTCTTTTCTTTCTTTTCTTTCTTTTCTTTCCTTTTTTTTAGCAAGGCAGCTGATTGGGGGAGAGGGGTGGTGACGGTTTTGATTTTGGGTTACGGGCAGGGGCCGCGGGTCAGGCCAGCCCATGCCCCCCAAACCTAGCTAAAAATCCCTTTTTTTTCTTTTGTGATAAGGGTATACCTTTAAGGTGTAGAGTTCAACTCCAAAATTTGTAAATCTTCAAAGTACATCTCATTAATTAATTTTGTGCACAAGTATATAACCCACGAAAATTTCAATAATATTCGCTGACTCATTGGGCTGAGTCACGTGGTCGATTTACGAGGTCTCACAATCTTCCCCCCTCAAAAGAAATTTTGTCCTCGAAATTTGGGGAAACTACTGCATTTCAAAGTTCAAACTCTAATTTGTTTCAGAGGCATTCGATGCTTCGACCCTCTTCAACTTCACTGCAGGTTGTCTAGGAACTTCAAAGGTCACTATCTTTACATAACAACCAATATGTGTGCATGATGTGCAAACAACCAATCCATCCTAAAATCGGATCGAAGTCTCAAATATCAAACAATATCAAGTTTATGCTCATTCCTATCTTACTATTTTTAAACTACGCAGTCTTTACAGACTTTATGTGGCACTGAACACTTTCCTATAGGATGTGCTAGCTCCAAAATCTTCCCAATGAATTGAAACTGGCAAGTTTAGGGTTTCTACTAACTTAGTAGCAATGATTGAAGAGTAGAACCAAGGTTAAGTAACACAAATTTAGGCATCATATAAAAAATCTTACCTTCCATCACATTGTTGGAAATTCGTGCATCATCTTGCGAAATTGCAAACATGCGTCCCTGAGTAATTCCACCCGACTGTCGTTGATCACCCCTGGGGCAATTCCACCTCAAATGTCCTCTTTCACAACAATTCCAACACTGTAGTCTACTATGATCTCTTTGTTGTTGTTGTGGTTGTTGGGGTTGTTATTGTTGCCTATTCTGGTTCTGATTCGGTTTCCCTTGTGGTCTGGCAGGCGACTAGGGTGCTCAAGCCGGAGGTGTGGTTCTTTGTCCTTGGGATGACTCACCATGTACCATTTGCCTCTTACCTCCTGTGAACTGATTTTGTTATGGAAATCGGGCTCATTGCCTCTGCGTGGCCATCTCTTGCCTTCTCTGAAGTACCTTATACCCCCTCTCTAGTATTTGAACATTCCAGACAATCTCATTAAAACTGTGAAATTCCAAAGCTAGGAGTTTTTCATACAGCTGAGGATTTAGTCCATCCCTGAATTTTCTTATCTTGTCTGCCTCTTTATCAACGATCGTAGGGGCAAAGCGAGATAAGTTAGTGAACCTAGACACGTACTGATCCACGGTCATACTTCCCTGCCTCAGGCCCATGAACTTATAATACGTTCTTTCCTTCACTGCAGCAGAGAAATACTTATCCAAAAATAAACTTTGAAACTCGTCCCAAGAAATTGGATCCATTCCTTCTGAAGTGCTCTTCCACCAGTCCCATGCATCGTCGACTAGCATATAAGTAGCCATCCTAACTTTCAACTCGTCAGTGCATCTAATTAAGTTAAATATCTTCTCAATATCCTTAAGCGACTTTTCAGCTTTTGCTGGATCCGGTGTTCCATCATAAGAAGTGGGTCCCCAACTCTTGAAGTCCTTCAGAATCGCATTATCGTCATGTGGCCCAGGGTTCCCAACCATAGGTGGAGCAAGCTGGGGAGGTGGTAGCGGTGGGGGTACCACCCCTTGTGGAGCTCCTTGATTCACTCTAACCTCTTGTCTCAATTGGGCCACTTCAGTAACTAACAAGTTAACCGTTTGGAGAATGCCGACTAGCCCAGGTTCGGCGGGTTACGGTTGTGGTTGCGGTAGGGGATTAGGTGCATGAGGCCGTGATGGCAGTGGTGGAGGTGGCGGTTGTCGTCTAGGCCGCCCCCTCGGCATCATTCACGGCCAAGAGTCAGAAGTAAAGTCCCTTTGGAAAACAGTGATTTTTTTAGTGGTTGCCTTTAGAAGCGAAAGCAAGATATTTGAAAAATGGGGATTCTGATTAGAGTGGACTTAACCAGCACAGTCCGACCAGCCTAAGAGAGGAACTTGGCCTTACAACCTTGGAGTCTACTTACAAAATTTTGTATCAAATTTTGAAAGCATCTTATTTTTTATTTTCTAATGAACAATGGGGCCCCTAGATACTTGTCATTAATGTTAATCCTTTTAACCTTTATAGCTCTAGACAGAAGTTTGCAAAGCCTGTTTGGAAGATTAGGGCTAAAGAAAATTCCTAATTTTTTAAAAATTTATCATTTATCCGGAAGCTTGTAAAACCATTAAATATCATAAACCAATTGAAAGCATTTAAGTCACAAAAATATCAAAGTACAGTAATAAGGTTTTTTATATTTTGGTGACTTTTAGTTCCTTAAACGTTTTAGCTTTTAAAATACTTTCCTACTCTTGGTAGCTTTTATCTTATTATTTGATCTACTCAGAGCTAACAGATGCTCTGATACCATCTGTAACGCCCTGTAACCTAAAACACGGGACATTACCATCAGTCTACAACGAGACTCAAATTTGGCAGAGTCTCCTCTGTAAACTGGACCTTTTGTCACCTGATAAACACAGTGCATACAATAATATACACAACGGAAGCAAAGGAAGCTAAAGGAATGCACAAAATTGCCACCCATTTTTTTTCTCAACTAAAATCCCAACAATGTAGGACCAGGAGGGACCTGTCAAGATAACATTGTCTAAAATTATCTCATCCTCTAAGTCACCTACAGTATAACTATGACATTCAATCTTTCACTTACCATGGATATATTTGTGATATAATATATAGTTATGTTTGTTGTTTCCTGTCAAAATATATATAGCGAGAAGAAGATAAAGTAAAAGTCGCATTCATATAAAAAAAACAAAAGTAACATAAGGCTCACAACCGAGCCATAAAACATAATTCTTAAGTAAGAGAATTAGAAGTAGTAAATCATCCACTGTGACAGAAGAAAGGGAGACCTACATCCACCACAAAATAAGGAATTCCTCGCCCAGTAAACCACGTCACAGTACCACTAAGGATTCTAACTCGATCCTCAAACGTCGACTGTAAAACCACGAGAATAATTGGGTGCGAAACTCAATAGGTACATCAACCATCCTAATACCATCACATGCAACGATTAATCCGATAACAACTCAAAAGCATTTATAAAAGCAATGCATATTATATAGTTGATTGAAACATCAAAGAAAACCTGCATATACATATACAAACAGTAGTAGTGTACTTCTGCTAGCATAGCCAAGGAACACGACCAGGATACCCCAGTCAGAATTACTTCAAGATCAGATACTAATTGCGCACAATTTGACGACTGCAAACTAGACAAGGGCCCCCAACTAATCCAAAGAAGGTTCCCCGACAACCTTCCCTCGCGTCTAACACCCATCGGGCAGGCATGCGAACCTCAGCTAAACTAGTTACTCAACACCACCAATAAACATGGTTTACCAGGAAATAGTCGTGACTTCCCAGACTTCCCTAGATGCACCTGTCTCCCGGACGTCCCATACCGCCCGAAAGATAAGGACTCCTAGAAGGTCTCAGATGGTGTACCACATCCAGATAAGCATGATCCACCATCCTTGTAGAAAGTCCCCAACCTTTCACGAGCTTACCTTAGGGATAATATATAGTAGTATATATATAGGTTGTGTGTCTTTTAAGTTAAAGTTCGAAAACTATTTTGAAGAATCCTTTTGGAAACCAATGTCCTTTTTATAGAAATCCCCTTTTGAAAATTCTTCTCTTTTGAAATCTACATACAACAAGTGTAACTGGTCCGAAGGGTGAGGAACCATGGCAAGCCAACTCACCCACCCTCGTAAGGGTGAGCATCCCTGGCAAGCCAACTCGCTCAACCGCGTAGGTCGCGGAACCATGGCAAGCCAACTCGCTTACCTACGTAGGTCGTGGAACCATTGCAAGACAACACAGCCACCCTCGTAAGAATGAGGGAACCTTGTCAAGCTAACTCGCACACCAAGTCTATGGAACCATGACATACTAACGCACAGATCGTCGGGCATGGTCCGTGGAACCATGACATGCCAACTCACAGATCACTCGGGCGTGAATCCGAATGGAAGTAACACAGGCACCAGTCTACCTAAGGCATACACGGTTCTCTGTGTCTTCGTGAACCCTATCAAGCCTGGTAGTGAGATGCCACTACCGTCTTTAGGCAATCACGGACAAAAATTTATTTTTGTCACATTTTCCAAAACTGGGTTTCACATCGAGAAAACACTCAATAAAATAGATTCTCGTCTCTTCCAAAGGTTTTCAATATATCAAACATGGTTTTCCAAAATAACCATCATTTCATCCACCTAAATCGTGATAGTAAGATTTGAAGTCACAAGTTCACAACAGTTCACAATCCATGAGAAATCTTTCATAAAACATGATATATTATCAAGCATGCATTTTTTTCCAATTTTCAAATTAAAATCAGTCTCTCAATGCTTTCTTTATATCATAAGTTCGTTGTTATCATAAATCACATGTCATGTCGTGTATACAAGAAAAGTACGTCCATATTAGTTTGAAACATGCATTTAAAATGGTTGGGTGCTATTAAGATGAATTGACCACCTACCTCTAGCGGTACAGAACTGATCCTCCTCACCCAGAGAGTCAGCAACACCCAGCTCACCAGCTGGAAAGGAAAAACAAAGGAGACGAAAATAAGGTTCTAGTACTTAGAACCAACAAGTCGAATAAATAGAAGAGGAACAATAAAATTAAAATTAAGAAATACCAATGACTTGAATACATCCCTAACCCTCATAAGTTAGTAGTATTCAAACTACTCCTACTTCAAGAGTCTCCAATCATCCCTTTTCTATCAAGGCAAATCGAATGTCACTTAAAGCATCGATTGACTTAACTGCACAATAATCCTCCAATATACTAGTAATCCTCAAACAATCAAAAATGGGTAAACCGGACCATCTTAGACTTAGATTTATCCTCAAGGTTTTCCGATACGATAGTTTCATCCACAATCACCTAGATTTATGGTCTAACATAGCCAAGTTGATTTACAATTGAATCTCCAATACTCCTACATCTATAACCTCAAATTTTTCTTATACAACTCGAGTCCAATCAATTCATTAACATCATACTAATAATTTCAAAAGCAAGAGCTATAAGCACCCATTGTAAGCATCTAATCTATCACCATTCTAATTCAAGCTCAACCAAGATACTTTTACACTAACTATAAGCACAAATTAATTCTAAAACATGAATAGTTCCAAACTCTTTACTCATTATAGCAACAAGTTCAAAGAACCATCATTAAAAACTAAAGATAGATAAAGTCATCTTTACCTCAAAATGCCTAAAATGGTTCATCGGGTCTCTTTTAAGTTCAAGAGTTAATCAAACCTCATTTTAATATGAAACTAGAGAAAAATCAGCTCATCAAGTTGTTAATGGCTTCTCATCAATTAAAATCATGATTTATCATAATCTTATAAATCCCCAATAATATAGGTTTCACCATCTAATTTATTTACCTTGAACATCAACTTTTTTTCTATCATCATCCACAACTTTACTAGGATTAATCACCATAACCTCATCATTTTCAAGTCTTCACTTGCATGCATAAAAAATGGAGGAATTAATATCATAAAAATCATAAACTCATATCAAATCTTCAACCCATCCCCCTAAAATTTCTAATTCATAATAAAATTTCGTTTTTCTCTAAAAACCCCAATTTACATCATCACAAGAACAAAATCTAGGGCACTTGAGGTCTGATTTCTCACCTTAACATGAAAAAATTAGCCCATCTCATCACCTCTTCCACCATTGAGCTCCAAATCACCAAGATCTACACTAACAAGCATGTGGAATAAAAAAAACCCTAGGTTATTTACCCAGAAAATCAGCTGAAATTTGAAGGTTAAATGGGTTAGAAATCTTACCCAAGGAGTTTCGAGATTGAGGGAGAAGAAGGGGGCTGATTTCCCCTTCTTTTCTTTCTTTCTTCTCCTTCTTCCTCCTTCCTCCTTTGCGTTTTCTGTTGCTGCTGTACTTTTTTTTTTCTTTCCCCTGCAGCACCTGAAACGGCAGCTGCTGCTGCTCCTCTCTTCTTCTCCGGCAGCAGCTGCTACCCTCCTTCCCCTCTCTCTCTCTCTCTCTCTCCAACGATCTCTCTTTCTCAGTCTCTCTCTCTCACGCACCTCTTTCTCTCAGTCTCTCCTTCTCTCTGTCGAGTCTCCCTCTCTCTTCTTCTTTTCTTTCCTTTTTTTTCAGCAGGGCAGCTGATTGGGGGAGAGGGGTGGTTTTGATTTCGGGTCAAAACATACGACGACATTACACTAGTTGCTGAGAAGGCACCTCCCTCCCCTACGTTCCTTCCGCCAATACAACCTAACTTGCATGATCTTCAACCGGGGTTGGGGGACGGCATCCTTCTAGAAAGCAGTACAACCTCGGAACAGTAATGAAAAGGACCTAATCTAATAGACCCGTTCGGTACAGGAAGTACTGAATAACAGTTTCTTCCTTAGTTCCTTGTTGGAAAGGAATGCATTGGGACTTTTGATTGATTGGAAGAGAGAAAACCTAATTGGGACCTTAATTGGAGAGTCACCCAAGACATCCAATCTAACTCTACCTGGGCCAATATAGAATAAACCATGACCATCTATCTTTTTTTTCTTTATATTGTTATATATAATATATAAATATAGGGCTTTCACCGCATCTTTAGCTTCTTTTCTCACTCCCAACAATTCTTTTCTTCATCGCCCGACCGAACCGAATAGGGAGATGGTTGTACTGCTGGTGCCCCATCGTGATCTTCGCTATACCCTTTAGATCTGCCGGCCTTTGATTTTGGGTCACGGGCTGGGCCGCGGGTCAGGCCAGCCCGTGTCCCCCAAACCAAGCTAAAAATCCCTTTCTTTTTTTTTCTTTTGTGACAAGGGCATACCTTCAAGGTGTAGAGTTCAACTCCAAAATTTGTAAATCTTCAAAGTACATCTCATTAATTAATTTTGTCCACAAGTATATAACCCACGGAAATTTCAATAATACTCGCTGACTCATTGGGCTGAGACACGGGGTCGATTTACGGGGTCTCACATATACCAAATGTATGTGTAAGTAAAAGTAATATGCATACTTGATATATTTGCCAGTAAAAAGTACCGCATATACCAAATATATGTGTAAGTAAAAGTGACATGCATACTTTATCTATTTGCAAGTAAAAGTAACATGTATACCAAATTCATAATTGTAGAAAGTATTATATCTCAATTCCCAAACAGTTGTTTCCCTTGAGACCCTATTTGGATCTCAATTCTAACTGATAAATTTTTTATGAGTATGATCTACATCTGGTGTCAATATAACAATGTTACTGAAACCACTCTCATACTTATTTATTTCATAAAAAATGCCAACTCTCTCGCACACAATTTATAGAATTATATTTTTATATATAAAGCATCCGATTGTAGAGACACTAATATTCTTACCCTTAATTTTTTATGGTTAATAGTTAAAGGAGATGAATTCAGTTGGTTGGCAAAAAATGTTATACTCATACACAAAGGAAAAGCACAAGTTGACTCTTATTCATTTATGTAAAGATGAATAATTAACCATAATACTTCATTTTGTACATATAACAAGGTTGGTTTTAGAAGATATTACTATTAACACTCCTTATTTGATATTTTCTCTAAAACTCTCTGAATTGTGCACTGTCGTCTAATAATTGGGCATGAAGTTGTTGGTGTGGCCATGTGTATATAGTACTTTGTACATCTTTACTATTACAATGCAGCTTCACATCGACAAATAAATTAGCCGATGTGAATCGTTCCTAGTACGTTTGCGTTTTCTTGAAATTTTAAATATGTCATATTTTTACTTGTTCTAATCAACTTATGTTTACACCATGCTTACACCTATTTGTGGAGGTTATATTGAGATACTCAGAAAGGTAATATTTTGTAAGAATGATCTCCAACCTCATTATGTTGATCAACTTTTTTGTCTTTTGAACATCTCTATATATGTTGCCCCTACAAACGGATGTAAAATAAAATGTATGTATAACTAAAGTGGTAATAGAGTTTCCTTTCTAAAAAATATAAAAGTTCCTATGTCTAAAGAAAATTGTAATAATGCATATTTAATTCATGTGATTTTCATTCTACCAGCAACATCTATGTCTTAGCTATCTCACAAAAGAAGCTAAATATTTCCACTCAACTTTTTACATGTTATACCCAACTTATTTACTTTGTTGTCTTGTATTTGTTTGCGGATATGCATATATATAAAGTAAGCAACAATCTGTGCATAACAAATACTCCTAGCATAAGAAATAATCAGAGTACTTTGAGTAATATTCTTAATGTAAAAACAAAAGTAATGCACGTGCTAAAACTTCTGTACATATATATACTGCGATAACTTGTACCTTCGGCATGACACATGTAGTCGCACTTTTTTATCGTCTAAAATCTACTTGAACATATGTTAGTCTACGATTTCGTGCATCGATAAATATTGAAGGCATGCTCGATCATGTGTCGTCTACAACCCATTTGAACTGTAGATTAAAAATATGACATTTTTATGTATTTTAAAGAAATAAGACTGCACAAATTTTTCTCTCTGTATATACACCTTCTTTTTACGCTATATGTAACCACCTTTCTCCTCTACAAACTCATAATATTAATCATATGCCAGTATTTATTTATTGAATTGCCATTGATTAGAAATCATAGGATGGTTTTTAGTTCATCTCTCCTAACTATTGATACATAAATCAAACTTCATTGATTTATTATATAAACTAGGTATAACCCATGCTCCAAGCACAAGCAATTCCGTATTTCTCTATCGCCTTCTCATGCTTGGATTTTGCAATTACAATTCATTCCACATATTTACCATGTAAAAATACAAAAATCTCATACATTTTTGTGTTAATATTTCATGGTCCTTCTAAGAGTTGAGTACCTAATTGAGTTTCAGATGAAATTATAACACAAAAATCTCTCCATTTTATTAATCAATTAATCAATATTTTTTTCATTTAATTGTGCTTTTGCATAAACAAACAATAATTACAAAATTTCTACAAAAAGAAAAAAAATTTAAAAAAAAAAAGATTACAATATCTCTACCATTTTTGGACTTCTTAGATCTCTCAACTTTCAACTACTCATCGAACAACTGGCCAAATTTTCTTTTTTTCGCCCTACGTCGCGTCCTCTTCCTCACATATAGCATATGATAACTAATTAGTACTTTAAGCACAAATGCAAACAAAACAGATGAAACAAACCAAGAATATGAAATATCAAGTATTGAGGTGCTTCTGCAGCAAGGTGTTTTAATACAAAGTGTGACTCATACAAGCTACCCTTGACAACAAACATTCTAGCTGTAGTATAGCTAGAATAAGGGCAGCTAGTAACCAGTAGAAAATGTCTAGCCTATCCTTATCAAAGTCATTCTCAATTAGCCACCCCCCACTACATGAACTTTAAGTAGAACGCAAATGAGTAAGAACAATATATTGTAGCTGTTAGAAAGACTGCATGCCATCAAAAAATTGTTTATGCAGATTAGAATTTGATATAAAGAACACATTAATAATACCCATACTAAAAAAAAGCGCTTCATTATTCTATATGGTGTATAGGAAGAGAAAGGGTCACGTTGATATATTCTTGAAGAAGGAACTGATAAAAAGACTTCATGAATGCTCCATTTGGGTTCCAACCCTTGAAAACCAATCTTTGAAATTCCTCCTAAAAGCAAGATACCAAGAAACCAGATCAGGGAACATGACCCAGCAGGTCTTAATCAAAACATGCTTACAGTGTTTAACACCCAAAATGGATCATGCAGTTGCAAAACTTATGTTGGTCTATGTCAAATGCACAAAAACACATTCAATATTCATCATCAAAACCTAATAGATGACTTGCTTAAGCCACTCAAGCAACATGATATGATAGCTATAGTACAAGAAAGGTGGATAAAATAAGTCCAAACAATTCAAAAATGGATATGATAACTAGCATTTAGATCCATTCCTTCCATGTCCGGCGACTTTTTTTTTTAGTTCAGTCCTAACCTATTCATCAAGTCTCATGTTAAATCAACTTATACTTGATTTACATTTATATAGTTATACCTTGAATAAAGAGAAGCTAAAGTAAAGAGTATGAATGAGATGGGATTGGTATAAGTCAGAACAAAATTTCCTAGTTTGCAAATGCTGAGCTATCACCTAATGCATATAAAAACCTACCATTTTTTCTAATATTATGTGGGTCGGGCAAGAGTGGGACATTTGACCTGAATATTATGGGTAGTTAAGTGGGTCAAAAAAATGATCCATTAAGGTAGAACCATATATAATGTACATTTTTATACTCAAAAGCATATAGGAGCACTACATTTCCTCCTGCAAAAAACATTTTCAGGAATATAACAACACTTCTGAGAAAGCAGAAATACAAGCCAATACTAAACTAGCCAATACTGATGAATATTTTGCAATTCAAGAACTAAACTAGCCAATACTCAGAAATAAATGAGGAGATGTAGTGACATCATGTCATGTTTAGTTGTAGAATCATACAAAAGCAAATAACTTAAGCTTCTCCTGAAATTTCTCCTCACATTTGAAAGTTGAACTGACTAATCAAAATTCACATCACATCATATAACCAAAGCATATATACATAGTTAAACTTCGATTAGTATAGTCGTCTTCCTCATTCACAACACTCTATTACTGTAATACCCCCTATCTCTATTTAGTTGTTTATGTTGGGGGCAGCCACTCTGGATGAGGGCACCCTGTAGGGTTTTAGTATGTTTAGGGTTAAGTTAGTATTAATGTAAAACTAACCTTAACCCTCCCCCATTTTGTTCCCATCGGTTAGGAGAGAAGAGAAGAGAGGGAGAAGGCTGCTCAGCCATTGCAAGGAAGAGAGGGAGAGAGAGGGCCTCTTGAAGGAGAACCCATGGTTTTGTGAAGAA
>MVGT01003982.1:45316-79795 GCA_002174775.1 Macleaya cordata
GGTTCTAAGATGGGGTGCAATAACCCCCCCTCTATGGATATAGAAGTTTTATAGAATGCGATGATTCCGAGTACCATGATGTACACGGTGAAGAAAACATCCTCATCATCTCTATGTAGCCCCCACAAACCACTATATATACCGTATACATTTAGCTGTTCAGCCGGTTCCTAGCTCCATATTAAATCAACAGAAATGCTTTCGATGACTTTTGGTATGTACATCTGCCCAACAAACCAATGGCCCCCCATGGGACAAACCGGAACCTGTTTTACCAGTTTGTTTCTCTTCCCTCTCTTACCCATGTGAATTGACAAGTTATACTGGTATCTAGCAGTTCTAGTGCTGTCAAAATTTCACGAATACAAGATTATCTATGTATATGTCATCCAAATACAACCACACGTGCAGAAGCCAAAACGTTTGGTATTATCAGGGTAGAACGATGATCAGAACAGAATGAAAAATCATAAGAATAACTGGGTGGAACTTTCAGAGCGCAACAAGAGTGTAGTCACTACATCGGTTAAATTAAGATAACTGGAACAGTAAGCATGCCAGGATAAGATTGATAAAAACAAACCTGCAAAAAATTTCTGCTGATTCTGAATCATATTATTCATATTCAGACCCCATTTTCTTACCATAAACTCGGAGCATCCTCTTTCAATCTTAAACACAAAAGACCAAACCTCTTTTATTGGTTTGGATAAAGATCTTCATTTGTTCAAAAAATGTGTTTTTGAGGAATAACACCAAACAAGTATGGCTAGTTTGAGGTATACATAAAGGGCCAATCAAAATGTTCAGAAGTAGTTATTAGAAGTTGGCGAACAAACCCGCAAAATTTCCTCTGAAGTCCTTAAACTACTTCAGCTTTGCAAAGAGCTTTGGCGCAACCTGTTTTCCAAAACGAAGATTTTAGCAGAACATCAAGAAGGAAACACAAAGTTAACTGAATCGACGATGAAGAAGGCTTACACATTTGTCAATACAAGACCAGTAGTCAAAGTACTGTCCTGTACAGTGTTTGTGCCCACTCTCATCTCCTTGGATCCTCTTAACACAGGCCTGTAAATAATATAATTGAGATTAAGCTTAAGTTTGGCAACTGTGAACTAAATAAAAAATGCAAACTTTCTACACCCATTTATGAAATAACCAGAAATACAGCAGGATTCATATCCATAATCCATTAAAAGCATTTCAAATCTCAAGAGACATTAAACCCTTAAAATTTGCGGATGTATTTCCGAAGTGAAGGAATCTCATACACTAGTCAAGCCCCAACTACATCCAGCTAGAATTTGTCATTGGCAACCACCACTACAGAAGTAAGGTTAAGAAAATCATGCAAACGAGAATGTTTAGTTTTAAGTTGTCATTATTAAGCGAAAAGGCTGTTCATATAGATGTTAGTTAGAGGGTGATCAAGAATTAATCACGACTGGTTTGTCACTCTCTTTTGTACTGGATTAGTAAAAAGTCAATCATGAGACCTTCAGACCCCTTTAGTCCTCATCACCTTGTGGGGCCGGTAAAAGTAAAACAGGAATGGTAAAAATCAAGGTATTCCCACAATTTGAAAGCATTCAATTAAGAAAAATGCTAGACTTACTGCATTTTCCTACTGCAAACCTTACTGCCTAGTCATCCCATGGTTCTCAAATAATCTCATACCCCTCGTGATTTGCGTCATTCCCAAATTGACGCAAATACCCTACTAAATAGCCTAGGCAGTAAGGTTTGCAGTAAGTGTAGCATCACCGCGAAAATAAGCGGGACACCAAACTTCAGCTTTTTCATGTGAGAGTGTGACAGAGTATTGGACAAAGCAGTAATGGAACTGATAAAGCAAACCAAGACCATCTCACGCAAAAGTACAGTTATTTACCGATGCAGCAACAGGAAAGACAAAGTTACTCCTGTTGGGAAAACCAAGGAGTTCCTCAGTAGACTCGTACAAGATACGGGTATCCAGTCCATTACGTCTATAGTTCATGTCATGCTTTGAATTCTTGCCTTTCCATGAGTATCAGTTCATGTTAGCGGTGTCAACGGATGCTTATCGAATCGGATATGACAAAATCCGAATTCATATCAGAAAATTTTACACACTATCCATATCCGATTCGATATCCAACAGATACTCTGTATAAAACTTCGAATTCGAATCCATTTAGCTTATCTGATATCGGATAAAATTCGATTCGATCCAATTGCATTTTCAGGCTCTAACAAAACCATAAATCATCTGAAGAGATCCCAAAATAACTCTTGATTGATGAAATCCTAAATATCACATAAATTTCTTTTAGGACTGAACCCTATCCAACACTCATCCAGATCTGAACCTCTGGTTACCCACAAAATGGAAAAAATATAATCTAATCAAAGAAGTGAGCTTTTAGCTTCAACATCTCTATTCCTGACTTCAAGCAGCAACGATTAAACTAAAGTACGGTCTAGTACTTCAATAGGTCATAAAAGGAGGTTCTGAAACCCATGTTCTATAATTGTTTCAGCTTGAAAGACCCCTTGCAACTAGATCCTCTTTAAGGACCCTGCAACTGAGAAAATAAGGGGGGGTTTTTTGCGGTGCGGTGCGGTGTTGTGACCGCTTGAAAGAGGAGAAGAGAAAGGTTCGTTTAGGGTTAGGGTATTTCGGGGGGGACATAGAAAAAGAAAGCTTTTAAAGGAAGCCAAAGATGTTGCCGGACCAATAAATCTGAACGTCCATTTTTTATAACTTGTCACGCGTAAAGGTAGAGGGGTTTTTTATTGGATTGGATATTTATCGAATCGGATTTACAAGGACCTACATTCGTATCTGAAAAATTATTCGAATCCGAATTCAAAATTTTCGGATAAAATCCTAAACTTCTAATACAAATTCGAATCGAATTTGGATTTTCGACTATTATCCATTGGCAGGCCTAGTTCATGTTGAATATAATGCAACTTCTAACACCCTGAAGATTCTTGTATGTGAATTTGGTAACATTATGTTTATTACTTTTACTCTCACATCTTTTATTATATAGGACTTTCTGCTTGAATGCGAAGAGGGATTCAAAGAAGGGATAATATTACACATAAATTCTATTTGTGGGCATAATTCCAGTAAGTACCGACAATTTCCTCTTGGTAAAACCATCTCATCACAACCATGAATACAACCTGATATGAATAGCTTTAAGTCTAACTAATTGCTCTTGAAGGTCCAAACACCAGTTATCACATACTAATTTGCGTTTGACTGTGCTTTACTGATTAAGAAAAGAGACTGATGTTTGAGCCGTGTAATGTAACTATGTAAGAACTGTGCTTAGTGGTTGCTTAACTCAGCATGTATGGAAAACAATGAATATTGTATAAATGATTTAGGACCTGAGAAACCATCTGATAAGGTAGCTTGAGAGCAAGTGATGTTTCCCGAAATAAATTTCAGAACAAACAGATTGTTCAAATTCGTCCTACTTGGAGGATTCATAAATGAAGAATGTACCTGATATTCAAGTAAAGGTTTCACACACTTTGGCTTGCAAGATTCCTCAAGATACTTCTTGGGGTCAACAGGCTCCTCGTCGGCCCTAAAACATAAAGGGAGATAAGGTACATATTCAAAAATAAATTTAAAAAACAGGCCAGAATCCCACATAGGACCTCAAGAGAAACAAAGTAGAAGTGTATGATTACTCGTTACTAAGAGATACAGAATAAAAATGACATGCAACTCAGCCACCAAATATCCCTCCTTGATTTTGGCATGCACGGAATAAGCAGATAATACCAACTTGTGGTTCATTGCTTGACTGAGTTAATGGACTGACCATGAACCTCTTAAGTTTACACACTGAGACACTTTTTTGCATTTCAGAGTCGGTGAACACAGGAAGAGATAACCCATAGACAGTAGACTGTATGATCAGAGAAAAATCAATGTGATAACAGTCCTAGAACACACAATAAAAACACACAAATGCTGTGAAGAACAACAGACAATTCTATATTAAGCTGTTTCGTATTTGTTTGCTCCATTTTTCACGATGAGCCATTACGATGAAAAGTCTATATTTCATTTCATAACAGAAAAGGCAAATGACCTCAGAGGTCACCATGCATGTAATCCACTGGGCAATGAACAGAATAATAGCTAAAAAAAAAAAAGAAGAGAATTCCAATCGTCTAAAAAGTCCAATTCACATTAATGTTTCTCACATCCAGATGATGTCTTAAACTCTCCTTGGTGTGAAGATACAATGAAACCCGGCAAGAAATGGACAAGTCCAAACATAAATGAAAAGTCATGACTAAAGTCACAAGAAGTTGAATGCAGCAGAGGATGTTGCTATTAGACTATGTTGTGAGAAGTAGACGGGTACCTAGCATAGAAAGCTCCTACAACTATGGACAGGTCAAAGAGATTTTGAAGGCCAAGCAATAGCATCCTAGGCAGAAACTAGAGTACAAGTTATGATAGGATAACCCCATCATAAATGGAGTTACACTAGCATTTAAATTTAAGTCTGCTTTTTGTTTTTTGTTTTCAAAAAAATAAAATAAAATATGTATCTTTTATCTGTATGGAAATTGAAAGCATGATTGTAGTGAGGTAGCAAAATTTAGTTTAAGAGAACTACCAAACACCAAAGCATCTACACTCTAGAAGCAACTTTGCAACTGTTGTGTAAATTAAGCTTTCTCCACAAAAGTGAGCACATATTTACCTCCAAAGCATGAGAATACACTTACTTGGAAATTGCTAGCCTAGAGGCTACAAAAGACAAAACGCCTATGAAAAGAGATCTCTATGTTCCAAAGCAATCAGCTTGCTTACTAGGAAAATGAGATTGTCAATCCACAATTCAAAATCCAAGAGAAGACTGTTTGCCTACATGATATGTTGAACTACGTATCTCACGCTAAGAAAGACCCATAGAGAAATGGTTAATCCAAATTACATTACCTTGAGTATGGGCTGGTTCGCATATGCAAGATGCCTAACCAAACAGATGCAACGTAGATTTAGATTTTACTAATAAATCTTATAGATTCACAAACCTAAACAACAAAGTAAAACATTGCATGATTACTACGTCGAAGACAAGATCCTTTTAAATCTAGGAGTCACTCTATCAAGACAACTGATCCAAACTGACGAAGAGTTCAAGACATTGAATCCTCATTCCTATGAATTGTAAAATCTAGACTTTCAGGATTCTGTCAGTTATTCCATAGTGCCTAGAAAAGGTATAGAGCGAAGGGGGGGGGAAAGAATAACTTAGACGAAGTTTAAAGAGAAACCATCAACAGCTGAATTTTACAATCCTGTTATCTAATCATAGAATTTAACTATTTAAGTAATTAACTTCTATTACCTAATACTAACAGCGAAACGCTACATGTTAATCATTTTTTTTTTAAACATAAAAGAAAAAATTCATATGAGCACCACTTAAGATTTTCATAGTAACTAGTCAAAAGAGAAAAAAAAATATCTTGAATTCGTTAATCATTGTATAGTTAAAAACGAGCACCTATACTTACAAGTAATGATCTTAGAATTAATTAAACCGATTATTGAAAACTAATATCAGAGTGATAACATGCACTTATATTGATTATCTTCTTATAATTTGTTCTAATACAAATTCCGATATTCAAACTACAAGTGTTCATCCTTGTATATCATTATGAACATGTTCTCAACTCTCAAGGACTTAGTTTCAATCACAAAATCTTCAATCAACTTATTTGATCAAAACAGTCTAATTTTTATCTATCTATATCCAAATAAAAGCTATAGATGATCTCCTAATAGTTTGGTTTAGTACAATTTCGTTGTCAAAACCACAAACCTCCAATTTCATATCCTACTATGAACAATTCCACCAAGTCAATTTCAAACACAAAGATCTTCAATACCTATTTGATAATTATACAGCCAATTGAAAAGGAATAACAGGAAAGATTTGAAAAGGAAGGTGTGATAATTAAAGCAGGATAACTTGCAGATCACAGAAACAATTCCAAGAGCATCCAATTGCAACAAAAGTAAGTTGATTAATGAATTAAAACATAATACCCACATGGCAAATGACGAAGGAATATCCCGAACCCTATGCAAATGTTTACTGGTATGCCTGCACAAAGCAAAACCATATTTTATCTATCAATATAACTAACTCAAAAAACTAATAAAAAAAATTAAAAAGTAAAATTAATATTTTAGGAAAAAAATCCAATACCCATTTGATAGAGAATTTACATGGTGTAGTTAATCACCAAATAACCCTCAAATTTACTGTGCAACAAAGAAAGCAATATGATTCCCTTTCTTTACTTGTAAGAGTATGGCTAACACTCATGTTTTCATTAAGTGGCATAATCAAGATAGCAATAACTAGATCCACAATATAAGAACTCAGACAGAAAAAGAAACTAGTCACTGGTTGGTTGGCAAACATAATGAACTATAATTATATTCCACCTTATGATTAGCAATGAAAATGCAAAGATTTAAACCCTAATTAGAAAAACAAAACAAATCCTTATTCCAAAAAAAAAATTAGAAAAATAAATCGATCTTTTCATAAACTTTATTCACATTTGATTTCATTACAAACTTTTCTCTACGAAAATGCATTTCTGTTTTCATATACAAAGACAATTTCGGTTTATTCCACAACCATTTCGCCGTTCAATCGCCAAAAAAAAAAAAAAAAAAAAAAAAACACTTCTATAGTGATCTCAATAAGATCGCGAGAAATTCGAAAAATAAATGAAATAGTTTCTTACGGGGATTGGAAACCCTAATTTGTAGATCGGAAACAGATAAAAACACAGAGATGTTGGTTGTTTACGAGTTCGATCTGATCGAAGAAAAAGGGAAAAAACAGAGTGAACTGAAAATGAAGAAAAAACAGAGAAGTTGTTCCTTACCGTTTCTAGGAGAAAGTGAGCCTTTCAGCTGCTTGGCGAGAGTTTGATACAGAGAGAAATGAGTGTCGTCTTCGCTTTAGATTAATGGTCTTTGGTATTAGGTTCTGATGTACGCCTGGGGTGCTCATTGTTTTACCCTACGCCAACAGGGGAATAGAAGAATCTACAGATTCTAGAGTGTAGACTACTTAAGTTGACACCTGGCAATGGGTAATTTTATCGGCAATCCTGTTATGGATATAGACAGCCACTATAAAAAAATGGGTTCACTGTTTCGTAATCTAACTAGGGAAACTTGACCCAATGGACCGATTCATAGTGGGGTTCGGCCGAATAGTTTGGCATGATTTTGGCGCAAGATTTGTAATCCGTCTCCTTTTTTCAGACTATTTTGCCCCCCCTATATAAACAGAGTCCCCATTGGAGACTCAGGGTTTTTCCTCCCTTTTTCCTCTCATCGACAGTGAGGAAGGGGTTTCTCTCTAACGCCAAATTAACTCCGATTTCTTCTTCATCACCCCATTGTTTGATTATGGATCGAGTGATTAGTGAATCTTTAGTTCTCTTTTTTCGTTTACAGCATGAGGAAGAGGGAGGTTAACAAAAGCCCTAATTTCTGTTGGGACCTCCATCGTTGGTAAGTCTTCCTATTTCAATTGTTATTATTTTTTTTTGATCGATTTATTCATTTTTCTTTTCTACTAAAACCCAAAAGTACAACTCTTCTTTGGGGTTTCATTTACCTCGATCTGTTTTTTTTTTTTTTCTGTTTTCAAGCTAATCGGAAAGAAAGAGAGAGGTAGAAATAGAAAGAGAAAGCACGACTGTTGTAAACCCCTAAAAGAGAGGTCAGTTATTCATCAGTTTCATTCTTCTTCTTCTTCTTCTTTTTTGTTTGACTGATTAGAGGTCATGTACTGTTTGTTTTGTTTTGTTTGGGTTTCCTCTGTTATGGTTTGTTTGGGTTGTCATTTTTCCATTTTTTGGTTTCTTGGGTTCTTAGATTTCCTGGTTTTTGGTGTTTGTAGTTACTTTCTCTTTGGTCTTTCAGGCACGTATTGTGCCTGGAAGTTCTTTTTAAAATAATCTGCATTGATAAAAAAGATTAGCAATTTTGTATTCTCAATTTTTTAGATTAGGTGAAATGTTGAAATACAAAAGAAGATAGAAGTAAAGCTGGAGTGAAAAATGAAAGGGAAGAGAAGAGAAACAAATTTAGAATCTGAAATTTTATTTGAGAATTTTTATTCTCTCTTATTTTATTTGTATTGTTATTCTCATCTTTGACATAAAAATATTAGAATATGCCTTTTTGTTCTTTTTTTTTTTAACTCTATTGAAAATAATAGATAAATTGGGAATCACAAGACAAACTCTTNGAAGAAATCGATCAAAAAAAAGTTAACAATGGAAAGAGGAATGACTAACCAACAATGGAGGTCCCAACAGAAATTAGGGCTTTTGTTAACCTCCTTCTTTCTCACGCTATAGACGAAAAAAGAGAAGTAAAGTAAAGATTCACTGATAACTCAATCCCTAATCAAACAGTGGGGTGACGAAGAAGAAATTGGAGTTAATTTGGCGTCAGAGAGAAACCCCGTCCTCACTGTCGATGACAGGAAAAAGGGAAGAAAAACCCAGAGTCTCCAATTGGGACTCTGGTTTATATATGGGGGCAAATTTGTCTTAGAAAAAGAAAAAGACTAGTTTTCTTGTGCCATATTTTTGGCGAATTATTCCGTCAAACCACCCCCTGAATCGGTCCATTGGGTCAAGTTTCCCATCTAACTAATGAAAGGGAAACTTGGCTGGAAACTTCACAGAGTACACCGATCTATGGGTGTACTCAGCCAAATAATTCGTCCAAACAATGGTCACCTAATTGTAATCCCAAATAAACAATGGTCACCTAGTTTTTCTGTACCATGTTCTTAGTTACTATATATATGATTTACTTGTATTGAATCAAATATATTTTTTGTTATATAATTACAGTTTGTTCCTTATGAGTTTGAGCAAGCATGGGAAGGGTGATTGGAGGAGCATTTCTTAAAACTATGTGAAAACAAAGACTACAACTCAAGTTGCAAGCTATGCTCAAAAGTACTTCATCCACCTCACATGGAACACTAGAAATGAGCGAGTTATTAGCATGAGTTAAGCTTTTAGGTTTCTTGAATCAAGATTAGGGGCATTGATGTTGTGGAATGCCAGTTGGCGAGAATCATTTAATTGGCCACTAAAAAGGAGCATCGTCGTGGTTTCTAAATATGGTAGCCCATGGTATTCCTCTGGTTCTTGTCGGTGAGATTGCTTGATCCCAATACAAACTCGCATTTGCAATCGCTATATTGTTCGTTGTAATGACATTTCCCAAATAAACTATGAAATCTGCAACATTAATTGGTTTCAACAATTTCTTATTAAGAAAAGTGGTGTATGTTATGTTATTTTGGGGATTTGAATCTCATGTGTCAATCTGACTTGTTTGATATATTCACCTCAAAGTTTGAGTTGAATTTAAAATAAAGGTATGGCACCTCCTGCCCAACCAATTTTTTTAAACTAGTAATGTTTTTTGGACCGACCAACTTACAAAAGTTGTGTCCGATTTTTATGTGACCTGGTTGGTTCCACTGCTATGTAAATTAAAAACTCCTTCAAAACATTTTAGGGAGGGGAAAAATAGAGGGTTCCACCTTGCCACATAAGCGTCTGGCACCAATTTTATAAAACTATAAGTCCAAAAATTATTTTTGTTTTTAAAAAGTTAATGATATTTTTAGAAAAATAAAAAATTGGGGCCGCCCATGATTAATAATAATAATAATAATAATTTCTCTATCAAAAAAAAAGATTTGATGAAGCATTGAAGCATGAGATTGTAATTTACTAAAAAGCAATTAAGGTCGCCACATATATAATGGATGGATGACCCAGTATTTCTTGGTCGAGAATAATCGACATGACCCTATTAGAGTTGAAATCTTGTTGAGGACCCCAATCTGTCCACGCATTTTCTCAATGACCCTATCAGAGTTGATGATGGAGCAAATGAATCTGTTAAAGATGGAGTCAGTTCTCCTACGCTTTTTCTCTTTAACCTAATTTTCGTCTTAATAAATAATTTTTTAATGCCCAATGGGTTGGTAAATGGCTTAAAAAAAAAGCCATCACTAATAAAAAAAAATTATATTAAGTTGAAAATTAAATAAACCTAGGTCATAACTTATAAAAAACTAAGGTGTCAATAACAATTACAAGACCTGATATATCTGTAAAATTATATATCCCCCTCTCTCAACAGAAATACACTTTAGATCTCCTTCAGGATACTAGTATGCTCGGATGTTGTTCTACTTTTACTCCTATGGATCAGAATCTAAAGGTACATAAGGAAATGGGAGAGCCGCTTCCTGATCCAACTTTATATCAACGTCTTGTTGTTAGTCTTGTAAGCCAGTTTATGCATGCCCCTCGTACAACACATTTGGATGTAGTCTATCATATTCTTTAGTATCTTAACTCTTGTCTTGGGCTTGGTCTCTTATTTTATTCTCTTGGTGGGGGGTCATACAATTTTTGGTTTCACAAATAGTGATTGTTCAGGGTCTAAGACTGAGAGTCATTCTACTTCTGAGTATTGCACTTTCTATGGTGGTAACCTTGTCTCTTGGAAGATTAAGAAACAAAATGTAATATATCTTTCTTCTACGAAAGCTGATTATGTGCCATAGCACAGGGCATGCACATGTGAACTAATGTGGATTCGCCATTTCCTTGTTAAGCTTGGTTTTCAGTTCCTTATGCCTCTCATTTTATTGTCGATAATTAATCTACAACTATACTTATTTTTTATTTTGTTCTTCATGAAAGATCGAAGCACATTTCTTGTATGAGAATGTGAAAACTGAAATGATTCATATGGTTCATTTTGCATCACCAAAATAACTAGCTAAAATGTTTACGAAATTTGTGGGACCAGCTATTCTAAACACAAACATTGTCAAGCTGGGCTTAGTCGATCGACATCTTCGCCCTAGCTCAGCTTAAGGGGACTATTCAGATAGTTATTAGTTATTTTAAATATTTTTTCGTGTTTATACACCTTTAGTATGGTGTATTGTCTTGTAAACTATATTTGTAAGTTTTTGTAATACCCCTTTAATTTAATTTACTAATGTTAGGGGGCACCCACTATTGCTAAGGGCACCCTAACAAAGTTTTAGTAAGTTTGGGTTTATAATTAGTTATAAATATAAACTAAAACCCAAAATCTCTCCCACTTTATGCTGATTGACCAGAATAGAGGAGAGAGAGAGAGAGAGAGAGAATCGGTTGGGAGAGAGGGAGAGCAAGGGAGAGATAACCGACCAGGGATTGGAGGCAGAGAAACTCCAAGTTCCTCTTGAAGGATCGATCGAGGAAGAGTCGTGTTCGCGAGAGAGAGTGCATGGGTTCATCTTCTTCTTCTTCTTCCTTGGGATTCAACCTCTTTGGTGATTCAAGGCAAGTAGTAACTTTCTCTTTTGGTGTAGATTTAGGGTTTCTATGATATTGGTATGCTTTCTTAATAATTGAATGCATGAAAACCTAGATTATATGTTGTTTATATGTTAACTACATGAATGAATGCAAGTAATCCATGATCATAAGATGTGTGCATGATTCTAATGGTTAGAATGTATGAAAACTATGATATTAGAAGCATGGTTATAAAACCCTAACTTTTGTATAACATAAACCTATGTTTACTTATGATAACGAGTGAAAACAAAGGCCTGAAATCGCGCAGGACATAGATGTGAGGAGTATCGATACTCCTTTTGGGAGTATCGATACTACCCACATCTGTAGTCAGTGAATGTGAGGAGTATTATCGATACTAGCCAGTACACATATGGAGTATCGATACTCTTAAAAGTGAGTATCGATACTACTAGCCTTGTCAGTAAAACTCATCTTTTGTCATTAATAATCTTGCTTATGTTCATGCATGCGATCTACATGAAGTAGGATATGTATGTTTATGTTTAAATATGTATTAATAATAGTGAATGCATCTTTAAACACTGGGTAAAGTACACTTTGGATGGTGATCATAAGAGAACATGCTTAATATGCAATTATCCTCCATAAGCTTGATGTGTGTTTAAATAACTTATTTGGCTTGTGTGCAAACATAGTTTAGGTCCTGTATAGGCCTGGTCCTCTCCAAGCGAGGTCTACGGAATCGCCAAGTGAGGATGATGTTCGGAGGATGGATTTCAAGGCGGTTCACCGGATTCACGTGGCGCACGACTAGTGTCTCGAGTGAACTACATGGACGGGTAAAACATAGGTAGTAATTAGGGAGTACTACTTGTTGCGATAACTTAATCTCAACTAAAGATCATAAAACACAACAACCGTTATCTTGTACAGCTTTTTACTATGTTTAATAATTTATTGACATATCATATACAATATTGTTGATGCACTCTTGTGAAACTCATGGTTCTCCTAAATCTAAGCCAAGGGAACTAGTGAACTTGCTAGCTAGGTTTTGACCTAGCACCACCATTAATCTTTTCAGGTCTAGGTCAACAAGTGAATAATCAGTAGCGGTGATGTTCGTAGTTCGAGAATAATTCTTCGGAGTTCTCTCGATTTCCGTGAAGACATTACTTAATTCTTTCATTCAAGTTTAGCCTGTTTTGGACACATGTTTAGTCCATTATTCTTTGAGAATATTCGTTCATTCGTTTGTTCAATTGACAGGTTATCAGTGAGTTAATAAAGTTTATATTCAGCTTTATTTTACTTGTGCCTTGAATGTGAGTGCAGCATCTTGTTAGCTTGGTGTAAAGCGTACACCCTAAAGCTACAAGTTGTTATCAGAGCTAGGTTCAAAGTCTTGGAGGGAGTAAAACGAGTTAGGATGTTGTTTGTGACACGTTAGGCACAAAACCTAAGGGTAAACTTGAATGAATTACTTGCTTGTTGTTTGCTTGCTGTTTGGCTTGGATAGCGATAGACTTAGTTCTATTTCTTACCCTCTTTTCTTGTGTCTCAGAACTATGTCTGGGAGGCGAGGAAGAGGTAGAGGTGGTCGGCGTAGAGGTAGGGGTGCTCGGGGGAACAACGATGATGTTCCAATTGATGAGGTTAACGCACCACAACCTGATTTTCCTCCACCACCATAATAGGGAGAGACCGGGCAAGGATCGGGTCAGAATCAGGCAGGAGGCGTCAACCCTCAAATTTCGGAGTGGACGGTGTTGCGTCAAATGATTACAAAATCAGTACGAGCAGTTGTGGATGATAGGTTGGATGCTAGGTTAGGTGCTAGGGATCCCATGACACCAGCTCCAGTCCAAGTGCCACAACCGCCAGTGGTACGAGCAGGAGCACCCACGTAGCTGGAGTTGCATAAACACTTTCTGAGTTTGAAGCCACGAACTTTTGGGGGTTCTACAGATCCATTAGTGGCTCATCAATGGATCAAGGAGATGGAAAAGACGTTCCGTACTTTTGAATGTCCAGAGGAGTATAAATAGAGATTTGTGGCTTTTCAGCTTGTTGATGACGCTTTAGATTGGTGGGAGTCTCGTTCCTAGGATCAGGATACTACCACCCGAACTTGGCAGCAGTTTCAAGTGATGTTCTTTGACCAATATTTTCCTTAAAGTGCACGAATGGAGATGGAAAAAGATTTCCAGGAGTTGAGATAGAAAAATGACCAGACAGTAGTCGAGTATGAGAGAGAGTTCTCTAGGCTAGCGTTGTATGCCCCTGGCCTTATTCCGACTGAGCAGAGTAAGATACAGAAGTTTTTAAGGGGATTAAACCGACAGATCTCTAGGTATATCATTGGGTAGCCGAGTATTGATACGTTTGCTAAGGTTGTGGAGTGTGCACGACTCTATGATCAGGAAATCCAAGAGGCACGCCTAAAGAGGAGTGAGAAAGCTGAGACCAAGTCAGCTGATAGACGTGACCAGAAGAACGGTTAAGGATAGCCAGGAAAGAATCGTGACAACTGAGGTAACTGAAAGATATAGAAAACTGAAGAGAAGAACACCGGTGCGGTAGTTCCTGCCTAGCCCGAAGCACTGAGAACTGAAGGGGCAATAAACGACCAATTAGAGGTCCTTGTTATGCTTGTGGAGAGGTAGGCCACAGAGCAGCGGATTGCCCGCAACGCAATGGGGCACAAGGGGCTAGGCAGAATCAACAACCGAGGCAGAGCAGATAGGATCAAGCTCAACCATAACCAGTGGCTAATCAAGAGAGACAACAGCAGAGACAACAACAAGGATAGCCTCAGGGTAGAGCCTATACTGTAGTACCTAGGGATGCGAGAGCGCCAGAGGGAATGGTGGAAGGTACGTTCCAAATTCACACTCGGCCTGGCTGAATGCCTTTTGATTCTAGAGCTTCTCATTCCTTCATATCACGTATATTTTTGGACACCTTGACACTTAGGCTAGAAAAGTGTGATTACCCTTTCTCTGTTATGTCACCTATGGGGAGGACAATACAAGTAGAGCTAGTTTGCAAGGGTTATGTTATTAGTTTGGGAAAACTAGACTTCGCCTCAGACCTTTTTGTGTTAGGTTTAGAGGGCTTTGATGTGATGCTAGGCATGGATTGGCTTGCTGCATACCATGCGAAGTTAGACTGTTACGCGAAAACGGTAACATTTTTCATACTAGAGGAAACGACATACGTGTTGTCGTTGGCGGTAGGATGTGGTCTTGATAGGACACAACTGTGATTTGTGGATATGTTGGAGCAACCGGTTGAAGGTAGAGGGCTTGAATCGATTTGTGTGGTGCACGAATACCGTGATGTATTTGGCGAGGTCCCAGGGTTACCACCTTACAGAGAGATAGACTTCTGTTTAGAGCTAGTTCTGGGTGCAAAACCAATTACTAAGATACCTTATCGGATGGCTCCAATAGAGATGAAGGAATTGCAGAACCAAATAGACCAGCTTTTGGCTCAGGATTTCATACGTCGTAATTCGTCACCTTGGGGTGCACCAGTTCTTTTTGTTAAAAAGAAAGATGGGTCCATGAGACTATGTAGAGACTACCGAGAACTAAACAAGGTTACGGTAAGGAATAAGTATCCTTTGCCTAGGATAGATGATCTATTTAATCAGCTTAAGGGAGCACAATGGTTTTCTAAGATAGACTTAAGGTCAGGGTATCATCAACTGAGACTCCGAGAGCAGGACATTCCCAAGACAACATTTCTGACAAGATATGAGTCTTACGAATTTTTGGTAATGCCGTTTGGACTTACCAATGCACCAGCAGTGTTTATGGATCTAATGAATTGAATTTTTAGAGACTTTTTGGATCAGTTCGTGATTGTCTTTATTGATGACATTTTGATTTACTCCAAAACATGAAAAGACCACGAGATTCATTTGCGTAGAGTGCTTGAGACTCTACGAGAGCATCAATTGTATGCTAAATTCGAGAAATGCGAATTTTGGCAACAAGAGGTGATGTTCTTAGGACACATAGTGTCGGGAGCGGGAGTGACAGTGGATCCCTCCAAGGTTCAGGTTGTACTGGAGTGGCGGCAACCCACTACAGTGACAGAGATTCGAAGTTTCCTAAGTTTGGTTGGGTACTATAGGAGGTTTATCGAAGGATTTCGTGGGTAGCAGTTCCTTTGACTAATCTCACTAAGAAGGACGTTATATTCAAGTGGAATGACAAGTGTGAGCAAGCGTTTCAAGAGCTGAAGGCAAAGTTAACAACGGCTCCTGTTTTAATCATACCAGAGAGTGGAGCCGGACTTGTGGTATTTACTGACGCATCGCATCAGGGACTGGGATGTGCTTTGATGCAGAACAACTGAGTGGTTGCTTATGCTTCGAGATAGTTGAGGATTCATGAGCACAACTATCCGACTCATGACCTTGAGCTAGTAGCTGTATTGTTTGCACTCAAGATTTGGAGACACTACTTGATAGGTGAAAGGTTTGAGCTCTTCTCGGATCACAAGAGTCTGAAATATCTATTCTCGGAGAAGGAGCTGAATATGAGGTAGCGTAGATGGTTGGAACTACTGAAGGATTACGGCTTTCAGTTGCAGTACCACCCGGGAAAGGCCAACGTGGTAGTAGATGCTCTAAGTAGGCAACCTAGAGGCATAGTGGTGACTATGATGGTCCAGCAGTGGCGACTACTAGAGACAGCTTCGGAATATGACTTCGATTTGGCAACCCAGGAGCGGAAACAACTATTGTTGGGTAGTGTAGTTATTTGACCTACTCTAATAAGCCAAATCATCAGTGAGCAGGAAAACGATCAGTGGTGCTGTGACAAAGTTGCAGGACATGACTATAGGGGATGATGGTGGCTTTAGGTTCAAGGGACGTTTGTGTGTTCCAAAGAAATCTGAACTGAGGAGGAACATCTTGAACGAGCACATCGTAGTAAGTATACCATTCACCCGGGAGAGAACAAGATGTATCGGGACCTTAAGCGACATTTCTGGTGGTCAAGAATGAAGCGGAGCATAACAGAGTTCATTTGAACATGCTTTCACCTCGAAGTATTGGAGAGCGTTCCAAGAAGCTATGGGGACACAACTTGACTTTAGCACGACTTTTGATCCTCAAACAGATGGGCAGATGGAGAGAGTCAACCAAGTGTTGGAAGATATGCTCCATTGTGTAGTCCTAGACTTCAAGGGTAATTGGAAAGATTCATTACCGCTTGTTGAGTTTGCCTACAACAACAGTTACCAAACTAGTATAGGGATGGCACCATTTGAAGCGTTGTATGGCAGACCTTGTAGATCTCCAGTATGTTGGGCAGAAGTCGGAAAGTCGAAACTCCCAAGATTGGAAGCAATACAACAAACTACAGAAAAATAGCTCTAATCAGATAGCGTATGCGAGCAGCTCAGAGTCGACAGAAAAGCTACACCGATCAAAGGCGTAGGGAACTTGAGTTCGAAGTAGGTGATCAAGTGTTACTTAAGGTATTACCTATGAAGGGTGTTCTTCGGTTTGGTAAGAAAGTAAAGTTAACACCGCGTTTCATTGGACCTTTTCTTATCCTAGAGAGAGTAGGAAAAGTAGCATACCGGTTAGCTTTGCCAGACCAGTTAGCAGAAGTTCATGATGTCTTCCATGTGTCTATGCTTCAGAAACATCTTAGGGATGAGGATTGCCCAGCAGTGGTCGATTTCCACGAGCTAGAGTTGTAACCAAGAGCAACCTATGTAGAGAAGTCTTATAGAATTCTTGACTACAAGGAGGAGAAGCTCAGGTCAAGATCGATACCTTGGGTGAAGGTTCAGTGGCATCACCACCATGAGCGCGAGGCCACGTGGGAAAGAGAAGAGGAGATGCGCACGAGTTACCCAGACCTTTTTAAAGAGGTATGTGCGATTTCGAGGACAAAGTCCTCTTTTAGGGGGGTAGACTGTAATACCCCTTTAATTTTATTTACTAATATTAGGGGGCACCCACTATTGCTAAGGGCACCCTAACAAAGTTTTAGTAAGTTTGGGTTTATAATTAGTTATAAATATAAACTAAAACCCAAAATCTNTTAGGGGGCACCCACTATTGCTAAGGGCACCCTAACAAAGTTTTAGTAAGTTTGGGTTTATAATTAGTTATAAATATAAACTAAAACCCAAAATCTCTCCCACTTTATGCTGATCGACCAGAATAAAAGAGAGAGAGAGAGAGAGAGAGAGAGAGAGAGAGAATCAGCTGGGAGAGAGGAGAGCAACGGAGAGAGAACCGACCAGGGATTGGAGGCAGAGAAAATCCAAGTTCCTCTTGAAGGATCGATCGAGGAAGAGTTGTGTTCGCGAGAGAGAGTGCATAGGTTCATCTTCTTCTTCTTCCTTGGGATTCAACCTCTTTAGTGATTCAAGGCAAGTAGTAACTTGCTCTTTTGGTGTAGATTTAGGTTTTCTATGATATTGGTATGCTTTCTTAATGAATGAATGCATGAAAAAACCTAGATTATATGTTGTTTATATGTTAACTACATGAATGAATGCAAGTAATCCATGATCATAAGATGTGTGCATGATTATAATGGTTAGAATGTATGAAAACTATGATATTAGAAGCATGGTTATAAAACCCTAACTTTTGTATAACATAAACCTATGTTTACTTATGATAACGAGTGAAAACAAAGGCCTGAAATCGCGCAGGACATAGATGTGAGGAGTATCGATACTCCTTTTGGGAGTATCGATACTACCCACATCTGTAGTCAGTGAATGTGAGGAGTATTATCGATACTAGCCAGTACACATATGGAGTATCGATACTCTTAAAAGTGAGTATCGATACTACTAGCCTTGTCAGTAAAACTCATCTTTTGTCATTAATAATCTTGCTTATGTTCATGCATGCGATCTACATGAAGTAGGATATGTATGTTTATGTTTAAAAATGTATTAATAATAGTGAATGCATCTTTAAACACTGGGTAAAGTACACTTTGGATGGTGATCATAAGAGAACATGCTTAATATGCAATTATCCTCCATAAGCTTGATGTGTGCTTAAATAACTTGTTTGGCTTGTGTGCAAATATAGTTTAGGTCCTGTATAGGCCTGGTCCTCTCCAAGCGAGGTCTACGAAATCGCTAAGTGAGGTCTACGGAATCACTTGATACGTAAGTAACGCCGACAGGGTTACCAGTGTTCGGGGGACGGATTTCGAGGCAGTTCACCGGATTCACATGGCGCACGGCCAGTGTCTCGAGTGAACTACAGGGACGGGTGAAACATGGGTAGTAACTAGGGAACATTACTTGTTGCGATAACTTAATCTCAACTAAAGATCATAAGACACAACAACCGTTATCTTCTGCAGCTCTTTACTATACTTAATCATTTATTGACATATCATATACAATATTGTTGATGCACTCTTGTGAAACTCATGGTTCTCCTAAATCTAAGCCAAGGGAATAGTGAACTTGCTGGCTAGGTTTTGACCTAGTACCACCATTAATCTTTTCAGGTCCAGGTCAACATGCGAATAATCAGTAGCGGTGATGTTCGTAGTTCGAGAGTAAGTCTTCGGAGTTCTCTCGATTTCCGTGAAGACATTACTTAATTCTTTCATTTAATTTTAGTTTATTTTGGACACATGTTTAGTCCATTATTCTTTGAGAATATTCGTTCATTCGTTTGTTCAATTGACAAGTTATCAGTGAGTTAATAAAGTTTATATTCAGCTTTATTTTACTTGTGTCTTGAATGTGAGTGCATCATCTTGTTAGCTTGGTGTAACGCGTACACCCTAAAGCTACAGGTTGTTAAAGGTTCCGTCGGAATGCCTAGTTCTCATTGAGTACGGGCTGCAGACTGAAAGGTGAAGGCGGGGTATTATAGTTTTATTATAAATAAAGATTTCCTCTCAATTCTTTTGTATGCGTGTTACTTTTACTTACAAGTGGATTAGATATACAAGGTATTTTTACTTACAAATAAATAAAGTATGCATGTCACTTTTACTTACATATGGATTAGGTATGAAGTGTACTTTTACTTGCAAATAGATAAATAATGCATGTCACTTTTACTTACAAATGGATTAGGTATACATGGTACTTTTACTTGCAAATAGATTAAGTATGAATGTTACTTTTAAATCCACATGGATTTGGTATATGTGTACTTTTACTTGCAAATATATATAGTATGCATGTTACTTAATTTTACTTTCACATTATTTAATTAATGAGATGCATTGTTTGCACACAAAAAATCGTAGATGAATGAAAGAAATCAGACCAACTGCCTATGCTTAGTTCGTGGATGTCTGTAACTTTGAACTTAGAGAGACAAAGATAAGGAAAGATGGTAGAGAAGAGATAAAGAGAGCATGGGTTCGATCTATAAATGTGTTGTTTAACCACCATTGGATTTTGAACTTGATTTTACAAATTGAGAGTCATAAAGAAAATGAAGGTTTTCTTCATAAGATCTAGTACTATTTATATTTTCTTACTTTGGGTTGTATGCTTAAAATTTAGGAGTCATATTGCTTGCATTTTGTTAGCATATTGTTTGTATATTGTTAGCAAATACAAATTGGGCTATACTTTTATTCTGATAATGAAAAAATAGAATCAAACAGTTGTTATTAATAAGAAATTAAAAGTTATTTATATTTATAAATTTAAATTATATAGAAAAGAATGATTACACGTTGCAACTTGAGTTTAATGTATTGTGAACCCTCCTTGAAAGTGGGTTTACAAAATTGGATTCCTAAAGAGGGTATATATACTAGTCCCAAATTGCTATGCTACAATTAGCAGATGCTTAAATGATCTGATGATGTATGTCTTAGTTTAATTTTTTTTATTTCTTTTAATTCTAATTTCTAGAACTGAGCTGAGGAACGTAATCTCGTTGTTGCTTCTTTATTGAGGTGTTGTTATTCAAGTGAGGTGCTAGTTGTTGCTGCAAGTTCAATAAAGTGTTACCGCTTAAGTGAAGATATTCAAGTGGTGTAGCCGTGCAGCTCAAAGCGCAATGTACTTTGTATTCAGTTGTTGTAAAGTGAAAAGATATAATGTGAATCTTCCATATACGGATGTTTAACAATTTTGTATTATTGATAACTTTGAATGCATTTTCTTCCACAAAATATACCTAAAATTGTTACACCATTTTATTCGACAAAATAAAAAAGAATGACAAATGAAAAACCTTTTATTATTTATATCTGAAATTGTTACAAAAAATTTATAAATTACATTTTCATTTAACTTTACATACATCAAACAAAAAAAGTTCAAAAGTGCATATTACTTTACATGTATCATAAAAAGTAAGAAACATTACAAAAAAAAACCATCATTCATAATCTTGCTTTTACTCCTAAACTTTCTTTTAAAGGTGTTAAAGCTATAAGGATCTTCTACAAAATATTGCAAATCGATTCCTGATTTAAAACCTTGCCACTCCAAAACTTCACCTCTAAATATCTGCTACCTACATAATAGAAGCGAGTGATCGACATCGACGAGATAACCAATGTCAAGACTTCATATCCCAAAATAATACAACTTTTATTTCATCTGTAAAAGAGATAAAAAATTCAAAACATATACTAGTCAGAACGAAATCATATCAAAACATCCAGTAGGTTCTAATTTTATTATTGATTACTATGAAAAAATAAAAATAGAAAGTGAGAAAACCTAGAATTCCCATTCCTAAGCGTATCCAATTAACAACTATTGAATGATACCTTTCTTCCCAACTTATTAGAACTTCACTGCTAATGGTAAAAAAAAACCTAAAGACCACTAATTTTAAAATTACTAACAAAATAATAAGCATGTAGAAGGACAACAACATAGTTCACCTTATTCTTTGTTAGCCTACTTGTTACCATATTATTAGCATATTATTTGCATAAGAGATGCTTTTGGGACCTGCCCATGCATCTGTCTAGTGGGATAGATTGAGGTGGCACCCAACATCCACCACTTAATGTCTATTTGTGCGGTCCATACATATGCAATGGGTGGTAGATGTAGGGTGCCACCTCAATTTGTTAAGTGGGACAGATTTTTGGGCCGTCTCAATATCATTTTTGTTGTTAGCATACTCTTATCATAACTCGCATTGGATTCTGTATTTTTAGAGGTTGCTCAAAAGAACATCTTGATCAACTGTCATTTCATAATTTAGGAAATTAAAAGGAAATGAAAGCAACAAAAAAAAGCACAACAAAACATAAAGTTCTTATAATTTTTTGTTTAAACCAAAACTTAAGAAATGGAACGTACCTTACTTAGAGAAAATCGTCAGGATACCACAAATTACACAAGTTTCATCTACTCATCTCACATTAGTTTTACACTAATAAGTATAACAACTAGTAGCTATATAATGATAGAGCCCCAAAAGATGCCTAATGCATAGAAAGAATTTCTATAGCTGTTTTGGAGAGAATTTTTATATCTGAACTTGAAATGACAAGGTTTATGGCATAACGCTAGAATTGTAAGTCAAGCAAAATTATTGCTACAAAATTAGGGGTTGCTGCTACCAGTGGTGGAGCCACCATATGCCCAGTGGAGGCAGTTGCCCCCACTCAAATTTTGGTTTAAATCCCATATTTTATGTATAGTTATTTGTTTGTACAAAGCTATTTCATATATTTTAATTTCTCCTCTCAAAATAAAATCTTTTGACTGGGGAGTTGAATTAGCCCATTGATAGAATTCCACCTACATACACTAGATTGTGGACATAGACGAAGATGATACTACAATTGATTTTTGTGGAGATTATCTACTCACCATGTAGATCTTCTAACCAAAAAAAAAATTCTAAAGCTTTTAACCCAACTAAAAATTAACGATAAAATAAACAATTCAAATTAAAATCCGGATCAACTTTGGATGATCCAAGGGTTATTTTTTTATTATTTTTGTCATGATGATCTCTTCACCATGCAGGTCATACTAAAAAAATCACATCATTTAAGAACTTTTAACAAAATTGGTTGAAACTTAACGATAAAATAGATGATTCGGATTAAACTTTGGATCAAATTTTAAATGGGACTAAAAAATTTAGGATGATGCAATTTATGAAAGGATGAGCTAAATGGTGAAAAGATTTTTCTCACAAGATAAAAAAATCCTTGAATCATTTTCATGTGAGCTCCACAAGCAAGTGTAAACGGGGTGTGAAAATATGTGGTTGTGAATGAAAAGAATGTGTCATGGACTAGAGTTCTTTTCTATTTCGCCCCCACTCAGTTAAAATATTGGCTCCACCACTGCTTGTTCTACCCCTATTTGTGGTATAATGCTAGGATTGTAATGGGTTTGTTAATGGCTTTTTATAGTTGTGCAAATTGTAAACAGGGTTAGCATATATGAAGAAACACAAATCTACAGTTCTAAATGAACTATGTAGTTTAACAAACTACGTAATTTATAGTTCTATGTAATTGCATAACATGTTCTAAAGTGTAATCAAAGTAAAACATCATTTTATTAAAAATAAGAACTTAAAATTTGTATTCAAGTTCAATTTATCTTAAAATAAGAGAAAATCCAATGTTAACTTCAATAAGAGAGATTTGGGCACTTTCGAAAATACACCTTAGATCACTACTTTTCTTAAAATCTGAAATCCATACCAAAATATTTAATTCATATGAATATTAGGGTTTCTCAACTCTAATCTCAATTTTCCATAAAATAGACCAAAAGTTAAGTATTTAAAAATTAAACCTTAACCTAACTAATTTTAACAAGAGTACAAGAAATTACTAATTTTCTATCAATCTTAAAACTTAAGGTCTGAACCAGAACTTAATTAATTAAGCAAAAATCTAAGTTGGTTCACTAAATTTTCGTTTTTTGATCAAAACCCCTAATTTACATCATCTAACCAACTAAAATAAGAGGTTGGTTGGCAAAATCTTACCTTATATGGGTTTAGAATCTTGAAATACACTCATCAAGCTTGGATTTGACCTCCAACACCATTAAACTACCCTAAAATAAGGTTTTGGTTAAAACCCTAGATTTTCCTTTCATACAAACAACTTAGAAGACTGATTTGCAACTCCCACATTTAGAAATCGACCCAAAAATGCCATCAGCATCATCCTCTGCACCTCCTCCTTCACCGTCTCTATATACCCTTCATCTTCTCCTCCTCTTAAAGTCCTACTCTCATTCTCCTATTTTCTTTCTTCCTTTCTTTTTTTTTGGTTACGTTTGATAAAGAAGAGAAATATTGAGAGTCTCGGCTCTAAGGAGAAAATCTGTACGAAAATTTAGAATGGGATTACAGTTACGTGACCATTGTTTGGACGAATTATTCAGCTGACTACACCCATGGATCGGTTTACCCAGCCAAGTTTCCGGTGAGAAGTGTTCCTCTCCAAACTTATACTGTAAATCTATTCAGTTTTTAAATATCAGATAAGTTTACCCCTCACATATACACCAAATTCAGTTTTTAAAGTTCCCTAAGCAAACTTTGAGCCACCGAGAGAAGAAACTTTCTTTCAACTTCATCCCTACAACTAAAAAACCCTCCCAAAAAAGCTAGAGTTATGAAAATTGAAGAAGCATCTTTCCCAAGCTGGGAGAACGATTCTTATCAAAAGTAAGCTTCTTTGTAAGCAATTGATTAATTAGTTATTTATGATGGAAGTTAAGAGTTGAGAATTGCTTACTGTTTCAAAGTCTAAGAGCTCCGGTGTGGAATAGTATCATCATCGACTCAGGTCATGATGGAGAGACGAATAACTGTTATAAAAAATAAAACTTTTAAATTTTGTGCTTTCTGGAACGATACACCTCATTTCGAATCATAGAAAGAATAAGGGGTTTCACAAATGAAATTACACTCCCCCTTGAAGGTATGTCATGGTTAGCAGAAATCATCGATAAGATAATATTAGGCATTGGAAAGATTCGCGAAAGATTGTTCTGGAAAAAGGCACTCCCAGGTGGAATCTTGTTCTTATACAGCAAAAGTAACAAATTTGGGAGATACATATCCGTAGATCTAATCAGACCAAATAGGGGAACGAAGATAAACCACATTGTGATTCCGGCAGGAAGAAACTTAGAGGGATGGGATCGCTTCTTCTCTGCAATACAACTACCGCTAAAATGCCCTACTAATTAGCAAAAGAGTCGAGCACTTTCTGGTCAGAAGGACACAGAAGGTCTGGAAAATGGAAATCTAGAACAGTGGCCAATGTTAACCAACTCAAACGACAGAACAGAGTGTGATCGAGCCAAATACGGTAAAGAGCTCTCCCACAGGAGCTACCATCACCTTCGGAGGCGAAGCAAGGGATTTCGGGCCCTGGAAACATGCGGTGGTCTGCAGAGTAGAGCCATCCCCGAAAGATTGGACTACTATTGGGGCAAGACTCGGTTTACACTTCAGTTTCAAGGAACAACCAGATTTGATACCTTTCCGGGAGGGCCTCGCCATGATAAGAACCACTAACACGGAAGATGCGAGGCGTTTGATTAATAAAAACTGTCTCAAGTACCTGGATGGATGCATATCTTTCTCAATCTGGTGGCCGTCGGTGAATAGTTTTCCGAATTTATCTCAAGGATATTAAAATACTTTGGATTCAATTATTGGGTGTCCCGTTCCACCTTTGGAGTTTAAAAACGGCGACCATACTGGCGGATCACTGCGGGGAAGTATTGGAAGTCGGTTAAACCTCACTGGAAAAACCACTTCTCACCGAAATCCTAGTCAAAATTCGGTGCAGAGATCCTATGGGAAGATTCGCGCACTACCTCACCCTTACAGAAGAAGGAATTAGGTGCAATACTGTGGTAGATACGATCTGTGTGAAAGAAGTGGAAAAATATACTACACCAGAAACCATGACGGCAATCTTGCCTCCGGCAAACACAATCAATGAGGACAGTTCCCCGGGGAACGGTGGTTGAAAAGTTCAAGATTCCAATTGCGAATTTGAAATTCAAAACTCGATAGAGGGGCGCGAGAATGTCAGAGCTACAGACAAAAAAGTTTAAAGACAATTAAAAACTGACCAATCATACTCAAATTCGTGGCAAGAATATAGTGGCGGGTCAACGGGAGGGGAGATCAACATATATAAGGATCCTTAACCTACTACCGGCAATCGCGTTAATCGAGAAAGATACAATCCGAGGATCAGGAATCAACCTAAATCAATAAAGAAAGGAGCAAAGGGTCCAAGTCTATCAAATGGAAAATCAATTAGTGGGAATCTCATGGGTAATAATTTCATCGGCCAAAAAAAGGAATAGAGGCCCAAAGATGGAGTTTCACAATACAAGTCAAGGGAGATTAAGACAAATACTAGACATATGGAGGTAGGTGAGTCGAGTGGGTCTAAAGACGAAGAGGAAACTGTCGAAGCTCCAATTGTCAAGTCGAACCCATCAACACAGGCCCAAGAAACCCCAAAGATTAATACTCAAATGACTCAACCAAACCCCCACATCTTTTGTACATGGTAAGTTTGTCGAACTTCCCCTAAATATCTTCAGGGATTGTCGTACCATATCAGCCTTAGATTCATATAAGCTTCGGGCGGTCTCACTACCTTTGATATGTTCCTCACTTGAAGATGAACAGCGAAACCCTGTCGACTGTGAAATAATGGAACTAGAACATTTATAGGAGGAAGATAACCCTATCTTGGTGATGCCATTGGCATGAATTGAGCCACCATCACCAGCAAAGAGTGTGGCAGAATCTTACTGGTCTATACAGGAATACTTAGAGGATCAACCGTCGTCCGAACATAATCCACCAAGGAGCAGGGATTGGGAGGATAATAATCCCGTAATTCCGAAGCCAACCCTTATAGAAGGAGGTATTACTTTGTCAAAACTCATGGAATCCTAGTTAGAAGCATGGAATCTGAAGTTCAGAGGAAAGTTTCCATTTTCCTGTCTGAGTAAGGAGAAGGGAGGGGCTATGCCGATTCAGGGACGGGAATAGATTCTATCTCAATCGAGGCTCAATCAAACTTCTTCTCGGAGGAATCACTCAAAGGAGTCAGGTGCTTAGTGGCCGACTTACCAGAGATTTTGCCCCCCGAAACACCAGATGGCGGGCCTAGAGGATGCACATCCAAGCCTACTTTGGGGTCAAACAGGTCTAAGGAAGATTCACGATTATCTTGGTCACTAAAATAATTGGAGCCCACATGCTCAAAGGAAGAGAAGAGGTAGAGAGCCTAGGGTGTCCTTGGTGATTAATGAATCTACAGATCCTCTCATGGAACATTAGGGGAGCAGGGGATCCTGGGAAATGATCTATAATTTCAGATGTAATAGATGGCACAGTAATATTGTTATACTACATGAAACCAAGTTGGAGACCATCACACTACGACTATATCAAGATATATGGAACAAGCCTTCAATTGAATTCACCTACTTGCCATTATAAGGGGCTTCAGGGGGAATACTAATAATGTGGAATGGTGATCTTTTCAAACTAGTAGATAGATTAGAAGAGAGGTACTTGTTATCATATCTATTTCAATCTAAAAGTTCCATAGCATCTGAATGGTCCATCACTGGTGTTTATGGCCCAAATAATAAGAAGGATAGAAAATGATTGCGGACGGAACTTGGGAACATCTTGAGTCTTTGGGACAAACCAGGGTGCATTGGTGGAGACTTCAATGTGGTTCGATTCCCAAATGAAAAGAACAAGAATTGTCAGAGATAATAAAGCTATGCAGGACTTCTCCGACTTCATCAATGAATGGGAATTATTAGATCTGCCTCTTTGTGGAGCTAATTATACTTGGACAAGCTGTCAAGAGAATCCCACGAGTTGCAGGTTAGATAGATTCTTAATTAACAAAAGTTGGGAAGAGAAATTCTCAGCCTTAATTCAAACAGCTAAGCCAAAACCGGTATCGGATCACACACCTATCATGCTTACAAATCAAGGACTCCTCCTAGACCTAAAACCATTTAGGTTCGAATTGATGTGGTTGGAGGTGGAAGGGTTAACAGATTTGATTAAAACATAGTGGGATGATGGAGTTTTTATTGGAAATCCGGGGTATATCTTCTCTAAGAAACTATAGCATGTTAGAGATTGCATTAAGGTATGGAACACAGAGACTTTTGGTCGAGTGGATAGAAAAATGGATGATATCCTACTCAAGATAGTAGATCTTGACGTACTCGAAGAAAGTGGCCCAATCTCTGAGGAGGACTATCGAGCTAGGGTCAACTACAAAAATGAGTTTGCGAGCCTAGCTAGATTCGAGGACATCAGAGCCCAACAGAAAAATAAAGACATCTGGGTAGCGGATGGGGAAAGAAACACGAATATTTAGCATATTTACGCCAACTAAAGAAGAAGAGCAAACTACATCAGCTGCTTGAATATTGATGGGGAATTAACCGAAGATACACATTGCATCAGGAAGCACATTGAGAGCTACTACAAAAATCTGTTCAGCGATACCACCAAACAAAGGCCCTTCTTTCACTATCTAATTCTGCCAAGGTTACGGTAAGTTGACAACGAGGACTTAGAGAGAGCGATAACAGAAGAAGAAATGCTAACCACTATGAGAGAGATGGAGACAAACAAGACGCCAGGCCCAGACGGCTTTCCGGTAGAATTTTTTTGCAAATATTGGGACATCATCAGTGCGGACTTTATGAAGATGGTATGTTCTTTGAGGCTTCTAGATTTTTGGATTAGAAGATCAATAGTACCTTTATAGCGTTGATCCCAAAGAAGGAGTGTGTTACAGAGGTTAAGGATTTTCATCCAATCAGCCTAATAAATACTTTATACTAAATTATTGCAAAGACATTAGCCTCAAGATTGAAAAGAGTACTACCCGGACTCATCTCGCAATCACAAACAACATTTATAGAGGGCCGACAGATTTTTGAAAGTGTTCTCCTCACAAATGAGTATATTGATAACAGGAAGAGATGTAGGATTCCAGGGTGGCTATTAAAACTCGATGTGGATAAAGCATACAATAAGGTAAACTGAAATTTCCTAGAATCGACTATGGAAAGTATGGGTTTTGGTTCTAACTTTATAAGTAGAATCAAGACTTGCATATCAAAATCACATTTGGTATACTCATTAACGGTTCTTCAAAGGGGAGGTTTAAAAACGAAAGAGGGCTAAGGCAAGGAGATCCATTATCCCTATTCCCATTCACTTTGGTAATGAAGGTTTTTTGCCGGATAATAATAAAAATTGAAGAATAGCAATTGATCAAGGGCTTCAACATTTCACCTAATGGATCATCAATATCACACCTTCTATTCGCGGATGACACTATGTTGTTCATTGGCGGTGACCCACATCAGATTGCTTCGGTAAGGGCAGTGTTAATATGTTTTGAGATGATATTAGGCCTATCAATTAACCTTTCGAAGAGTTCGGTAGTGGCTATTGGAGAGGTAAAATGTATAAAAGATATGGGGCTCACTCTAGGATGCAAACTTGAATAACTACCCATCAAATAGGGATGGCAACGGGGTAGGGCGGGGTCGGATTTGCCTCCTCCATCCCCGTCCCCATTACTATTCGGGGCGGGGCGGGGGTATCCCTTATAGGGGTCGGGTTCCCCGCGGGTCCCCATTTCTACCTCAAATCATATCTCTAGCAAAAAATTTCAACAAATTTTATATTTAAAATAATATTTTTAAAGGTTAAAATTAATAAAATATAATAAATAATGTAAAAATAAGTGACANAATAAATATATAGATAATTTTATAATTAATTATATATATTTACTAAACGGGGCGGGGACGGGGTGGGGAATGTGATCCCCGTCCCCGCCCCATCCCCAGGCAGGGATAGAATTTTCTCCCCATCCCCGCCCCATTAGGGGCGGATCCCCATGGGGACCCTAATCCGTGGGGATTTTTACCATCCCTACCATCAAATACCTAGGTATGCCTACTGGAGCTAATTACAGGTGTGCAGGCATGTGGGATTCCTTGGTCGAAAAAATAGAAAGAAGATTGGAAGGTTGGAAAAGGAATTACCTTTCTTACGGAGGGAGGCTAATAATGATACATAGTGTACTCAACCTATTAGCTGTTTATTTAGTTTGATTTGAATTTATTATTATATTTTTGTTTGTATGCAGGAAATGTGAGTGAAATCGGCAAAATCGACGAAATCGAATAAAAGTGATAAGGGCACCTACAACATGGTTGTAAGGCTACCAAAGGGTACAAGAACGGTGTACGTGTTAGGTCAATTCTACCCAACTTATGATGATGTCATGATGACATCATCAATCTAATTGCAACAGAAGACTTATTGCTGAATTAATTCTCTTCCTCATCACGTAACAAATATTGACCATGTGGACCCCACCTACTGTTTTGGTAATGCAAGAAAGCCTTTGATTGGCTGAATGATTTAGAAATTGAAGAGAAGTAGGAAAGTAGGGATTGTGGTAGTTGGTGGTTTAATTTATAAAGCAAGGCAGCAGCGTACAAGAGAGGAGGAACTACAACAGGAAAAAAAATGTGAAAAGTAGCGTGAGAGAGATATCACGTAGGCGTTGGATTTTTATGCTACTGGAATTCTGCGTAATTTCTGAGGTAGATAATATTTTCGATATAGCAGGTTCTTTTTTCTTATTATTATTTTAATGGAGCCACTTGAACCCATGGGTTCTAACTTTATTATTAGGGTGAAGGGATGAACTTGTAGGGTTTAATTTTATTTATGTTCCTGAACAAAATATTTTGATCATTGGGTTAATTGAAGTTTGTTTTTCTCTTTATTGATCTATCTTCTAGTTATTTCTTTGATGTTATTTGTCAAGCAAATTTCATAATTAGATTGTTAGATGATTATTTCAATAGCCTATTTTAATTGCATTAAGTATTATTATTTGACTAAATATGTCATGCATATTTGGTACTTAGAAAATCGATCGTGTGCCGAGAACAAACTTGTCTTTTTGAGATCTTAATTTTTAGGGCTTTTATCATAAAATTATCGGGAAAGTAGTAGATAAAGGTACTATCGTACTACCCGCAAAAATAAGATATTTTGTGATAGAATATAAATAGAAAAAAATTTTACAAGAGATTTCTGGATCCTTAACACTTTAATTAATTGGTTATTTTTCATACTTTAGGTTTTCTTTCATTCTTTTTAAAATACAACTTTTTAAAAAAAAATTATTTCTTGATTAGTTAATTCATAATATTAATTAGTGTTGTTTTGTTTCACTCCTCGTGGGATCGACCTATATTTGTCGATATCTGCACTACAGATACTGTGCACTTACAATTTCAATCAAATAAAGTTTTTCAAACCTATCAAGTTTTGCCGTTGCCTGGGAGTGTTAACGGATTACCCTTATCAGTGTTATTAATTTTATAATCGTATATTTAGGCTTTTCAGTTTTATTTTATTAGGGTTTTATATTAAAAAAAATCTCTATTTTAGTATTATTTCTAGGAATTTCTTATTTCAGTAGTTTAAAATTTTTTATTTCTATTTTACGTGTCATTTGCTTCTTATTGCATTGACGTTGGAAGTGACGTACTATATTCAATCGACATATTGATGGTGGACACGCATGACGTGGTGAGAACGAAAATGCAAATACCAAATGAAAGAATTTCATTGGTAGAAGATGATGTGACGTACACGTGGCGCGACTACAAATATTTGAACATCGCGTTGGGATCACTTGATGCATTAAGTATTTGGGGTTAGAACACCTTGTATTCGTATTGTGTATATTGACTTCTTTAGGAAAGTCAATCGGTCCATATGGAACTAGTAAGTTTGTGTGATGCGAATTATTCAGGAACCATTAGTTGGTTTGGTCTCTTTGGAGATGTTGAAGTGTGATATGATCCTAAAAGTGGATCGATTGACATTTTATCATATAACATTATACCCTTAGATGGTAGGAAGTTGGTTATTCTCCTTAGTAAGGATCAAGTTTGTATTATTTTGAGGAGATAAATGGAAGTTTACATGCCTCACTTGTCTGGCTTTAGGGATCAGCAGAAGGATGTTGAAGGAGTCGCAAAAACTAGTATGATGTAATCTTAGTTGTCCTCCTGTCGTGCCCTTCTAGTTTGATTTAATAGGAAGGTCACGATTACCACTCCAGAGGGACAAAAGTTATCTGTCTTAGGAGTGGAAGAAAAGATCATCGAGCCACTCAAGACCGGGACAGTCAGACGACGACTCACCAGTCAACATCAGGCCTTGCTAGCATAACTAGATAGGGAATTGCCCCGGCATCAACAGGGAGTACTATTCTAGTCGTAGATGACTACGAAGATGTGTTTCCAGAAGAACTTCCTGGACTACCTCCTCATAGAGAGAGAGAATTTGAGATTGAAGTTCAGCCAAGTACGAGGGAGATTTTAATTCTACCCTATCGGATGGCATGACAAGAACTCAAGGAGTTGGACAGATAGCTACATGAACCCCAGCAATTGGGGTTTATCAGACCCATGGGGAGCACCAGTGTTGTTCATAAGAAAGAAAGATGGATCAATGAGACTATGTGTGGACTACCATTAACTCAATAAAGTGACAATAAAAATAGATATCCACTGCGAAGGATCGAGGACCTCTTTGATTAACTGAATAGAGCCAAGCACTTCTCAGAAATTGATCTACGGTCGGGCTATCATCAGCTCAGAATTAGGGAGAAAGATATTGAGAAGACGGCATTCAGGACCCGCTATACTCATTTTGAATTCTTAGTAAAGCCCTTTGGGCTAACTAATGCACCGACAACGTTCATGGATTTAATGAACAGGGTGTTTCGGCCCTACCTAGACCATTTCGTTGTAGTCTGTGTGGATGACATACTGATATACTCGAAGACAGTGGAGGAACACGAGGCACACCTTATAATAATTTTACAAACTCTCAGGGAACACTAACTCAATGCTAAGATAAGCAAATGTAGTTTTTAGATGACGGAAGTCCTATTCTTGGGACATATTATATCAGAACAGGGTATTGTGGTGGACTCTTATAAAATAGCAGCAGTGGTCACATGGAGAGATGGAGGAATGTTCATGAAATCCAAAGCTTCTTGGACTTGGCAGGGTATTACCGAAGGTTCGTGGAAATGTTTTTGAGAATAGCAGCTCCACTGACCAAACTGACAAGGAAGGGAGTCAAGTTCTAGTGGAATCCAGAATGTGAAAGATCATTCGAGGAATTGAAGACAAGACTTAAAACTGCCCCAATTCTGGTGACTCCTGAGACCGAAATTGGATATACAGTGTACTGTGATGACGAGAAGAACTACGCAACTCATGACCTTAAGTTGGCAACAGTAGAATTTGTGCTAAAGTCATGGAGGCATTACTTATATGGAGAGAAGTTCGAAGTCTTCTCAGACCACAAGAGATTGAAATACATCTTCATGCAGAAAGAACTGAATCTGCTACAAAGGAGATGGCTAAAGTTCCTGAACGACTACGACTTTATTTTGAACTACCATCCTGGAAAGGCAAACGTGATGGCTGACGCTATGAGTAGAAAAAGTCACGAAACCTCGGCAACCATCAGGATGATGGAAACTGTAGCGGACTTTGATCTTCGAGTGGTGAGAGGGACAGACATAGCATACCTTACTCATGTGGTGGTAGAACCCGTCATCATAAGAAAAATCTTGGAAGCGCAACAGTAAGATGCCTCGCTCCAAGAGGTTAAAACTTAAATCTAGGCTGATGATGCATCCGAAGGATGGACCATGGGAAATGATAAAAGAATACTATTCAAAGGAAGAGTCTTCGTACCAGACATAGATGAACTCAAGAAGGAAATCTAGACAATAGCTCATAAGTCCACTTTTTTCATACATCCAGGGTGTACTAAGATGTATCAGGATCCGAAGAGATAATTTTGTGGAAAGGTATAAAGAGGGACGTGGCTTTTTGTGTGTCAACATGCCTCATTCATCAGCAGGTAAAGATTGAACATCAAAGGCCAGCGGGACCACTGAAGCCACACCTTTATGTGGGGGCAGAGGCCAGTAAAAAGAGCGTGATAAGGCCAGATGTGGTACAATGAACCACAGAGGTCGTTCGATAGATCAAGGAAAGGCTTGTGACAGCGCAAAATGTATATAAGCAATATGCAGATAACCAAAGGAGACCACTTGAATTCCAGGTGGGGGAGCATGTGTTCCTTAGGGTCAGTCCATGACCTGGAATCAAGAGGTTTGGCAATAGAGAGAAATTGTCACCACGTTACATTAGACCATTTAAGATACTTGGTCGAGTTGGTGATGTAGCGTATCGACTTGCTCTACCATCACAGTTGACAGGAGTAGACAATATGTTCTATGTCTCGATGTTACGAAAGTATCATTTAGATCCTTCACATATTATAGACTGGCAGGAAGTTCAGTTGAGTAAAGATACCACATATAAGGAGAAGCCCTTGCCTGTTTTGGATACAAAAATACAAGAACTTTGGATTAAGACACTCCTCCTAGTGAAGATCCAGTGGCATCATCATAGCTCTGAAGAGGCAACATGGGAGCTGGAGGCGGTGATTCAGGAAAAATATCCCGAAGAGTTTTCAGGTAATTGATGTAACTTTACCTCTTTTTACGATTTTGAATTTCGGGACAAAATTCTTTTGAGTGAATAATGATGTAACACCTGAGAAATTCTTTCCCTGGTGTTGTGGGTTGGACCAAAGATGGGCCCAAGCCTATAGGTCGAGACAAGTCCAAAGTTTAGGACTAACCTGTGAGTATGGGTGTAAAAGCCCATGTGTTAATTCCTTGGGGTGGAATTAATGAGTCCCTTGCCTACGTACATAGTTGCATGAATGCATAAATTCATTGTGCAAATGTTTAAATAGCAAATGTACATATTTATATTGAGATGGAATTACGAATGCATGCGTGGGAAGAAAGAAGTGGACCCCACGTTGAAGAAAAACTATAAATGGCTATGATTTCATGTGAAAATATGACATGCATATTTATTATCTAAATTTATTAA